>CM046660.1:18186266-18214372 GCA_025594165.1 Tamias sibiricus | reverse complement strand
AGTCTTACACAATCCTGACTATCAACTATTAGGAACTTCATCTGTTATCATGAAGAGCCTCTACTTCTAATACTTGCTTATTTTCTCCCATCAAAGACAGAGAAGCCGGGCGTGGTGGCGCACGCCTGTAATCCCAGCACTTTGGGAGGCTGAGTCAGGAGGATCGCGAGTTCAAAGCCAGCCTCAGCAATGGCGAGGCACTTAGCAACTCAGTGAGACCCTGTCTCTAATAAAATACAAAAAAGGGCTGGGGATGTGGCCCAGTGGTCTAGTGCCGCTGAGTTCAATCCCCGGTACAAAAAAAAAAAAAAAAAAAAGACATAGAAATGGTGTGCTGTGGTGTCATCTGTAGTCTCAGCTATGCAGCAGGCTAAGGCAGGAGAGCCACTTGAGCCCAGGAGTCAGAGGTCACCTTGGTCCACATGGATCAAGCTCATGCACGTACAAACATGCACACAAACACACACACCCCACACCCACACACACACACACAAAATACACAGAGAAAGAACACATGAAAGTCAGCAGTTATGCCAGAAAAACTAGCAAAGTAATATAAACAATTTTAAGACCATCTGAACTCTTCCTGTGCTGTCAACTCTCACCATTCTAAAACTCATGCCCAAACAGAAACCCAGAAGGCAAAAGCAATGCTGCTGGAGAATACTCACTTTGACACAGTCTGGATGATGAAAACATCTTTCCCCCTTGGACTCTTGAATCTTTAGTCTGGTTTCTGGCAGGAAAAGGAAAAAGAGGAAGAGAAGGCAGAGAGTTCAGATTTTTTTAAAATATACAAAGTGTCAGCATCATACCCCTATATTGTAATCTATGGAAATTGGAACTATTACAAAACTCACTAGGCTTTAGAAGATACCCAAGAGATAATAAACAGAATGCTATTAATTATACTCTTTAAACAGGCTTGGCTACATGAAAGCCTTAAATGGAAATTACCTTTCTGACTTGAAACAAGTAAATCTAGGTTTCTCAGCCCTACGCATGAGCAGTAAGTGCTATGCTAGGCTGAGCCTAGGACCTGTACAGGAAATGACACATTCATTCATTTGACCCAATCAACTCAGAACTCAGGAGCAAGATGTTGTATGCTAATGACAGCAAAGAGAAATGAGATCTAATATCAAAACATTGTGATCAACTGCAGGGGAATAATTGGATAAATCTCTATAAGACAACTTCTTCATCAGACAATGTCACAGGAAGAAAAAAAGAAAACATGAAGGGACTAAATAATTAGATCAGAAGAGACTAAAGATATATCAAACACATATCACTTGAACTAAGAGTCTGGTTTGTGGGGGCATATGACGCTGTTGGGATGACAGTGTAGCTCAGTGGTAGAGCACATACTAGCAGATATGGGGCCCTGAGCTCCATCCCTGGCACCACGTTCTTCAGGAAAACTGTGGAAATCTGAATATAAAATGACATTACATGATTAAAGAATTACTGTTAATTTCTTAAATGTGACAATGGTATTATATTTATACAGGAGAAAGAACTTTTCTCAGGAGATATGTGGTCAAATATCTAGCACCAAGCGTCTCAACATCTGCAATTTACCTTCAAATGATTCCACACATACATATTCAGATGACAAAATGTTAAGTGTTGACTCTATGTGGTAGATACACATATGGGTGGGTGCTTAGGGTATCATTTTTTTAACTTGCATGTATGTTTGAAAATTTTTATTAAAACTCTTGGAAAGGGCTAGGGTGTAACTCAGTGGTAGAGTACTTGCCTGGCATATGTGATGTACTATTTTTCATCCCCAGCACTGGATCAAATAAATATATATCAGAATTTAAATTTAGAAATGGGAAGTTTAGAGATTAAATAAATAAATAAATAAAAAAAAAAAAAAAAACCTTACTCAAGGCTGCATGGTGTCTCAGCAGCAGACAGAACTTGGTCTTGTCCTGATTTCTAGGAGTTGGTAGTATACAACACTAGCTGCACAACCTGTCTCAATCTACACAGAAAATAACTTTCCACCCCACTGAATTCCACATATGGTAAGCAGAACTAGACAAATATGCAGATTTTAAAAAATGTCTATTGCAAACATGCCTTGTTTAGAAAACAATTCATATCAAGTGCTAAAGAAAGAACTCTTATTTCAACTCCTCGAATTTACACCAAGGTAAGAATGACCAAACTTTCTTTATGCTTAAGATGGTAACTGCAAGATTTTTTTTTTTTTTTTTTTTTTTTTTTTTTTTTTTGTTTTGTTTTGTTTTGTTTTGTTTTGTTTTGAGCAGAAATTCCTGGACTTATGCAAAGGTTCCACAGTGGGGTAATCAAGTACAACGGAGACTACACATTCGATATAATAAATGTTCAATACTATATAAACAAAGTTGCTTTAGGAATGAGGCAGAACTGGGTAATAAAGGCACAGACCATGGCAGGGTATGAATATGGACAAGAAAGGTATTCTTTGGGGGGTCGGATGGTTCAATAATGTAGGTAAATTATTTTTTTAATTTATTTTAATTAGGTATATATGACAGCAGAATGCATTTTGATTCATTATACACAACTGCTGCACAACTTTTCATTTCTCTGATTGTATGTGTGTATTAAAATTCTTAAAATAGAGATCACACTTCCTATTACCCCAAAGCTCCATTCCACATTTTCATATTCCTTACACACCCTAATCACCCAAATTGAGTCAACATTAAAATAAGAAAAATAAAACCTTATCATCCATATACTATATTCGGGGGTAAAACATTTTAAAGTAGAACAGTAGCTTAAAAAGCACAACTCGGTGCTCCTTCAACCTCTGCGGGGTGGAGTACGAAGTGGAATAAAACCATTATTTTGTAGGTAGACTTCCGCGACTAACAAGGCCAAGCAAATTAAAGCTAAGGGCTGCGCGTGCATCAGGGCTGGGAGATAGGGTCCCACGCTGGCTTGGGACCTGCTCTCTGAACTGCTCCGCTGCAGGCCCCATGATAGGAACTGCCTCCCTAGAGGCGCCTAGAGGGGGCAGGGGAACCCCGGGGCCAGCGCGGTAGGTCCCGTCCAGCCCACCCAGAGGAGTAGTGAGGAGCTCGAGAGCGAGGGGCCTGACTGGGGGCGCAAGGCTGGCGTCTCCCCGGTACCCTCAGCCTCCCGCCGCGGACCCCCGCCCTGCCAGCAACGGTGCTCCCCGCCCCGTGCACCTGCACTCGGTACCGCCAGGGCCCGCCAATCCGCACCGCTACCCGCGCTGGCTCCCGCCCGCCCACCTGCCCCCGACCACAGCCCCAGCACCGACCCCAGCCCGGTCCCAACTCACCCTCCGCTGCAGAAAGAAGAAATCGCGGCTCTGCAGGCGGTGGAGAAGGAAATCGCGGCTCTCCAGCAGGCGTCTCCAGGAGCGAAACACCTACTCCTCGCGCAAAAACCGCCACCGCAGCCCTTAGAGGCCCGGATGGCACGGGGCGGGGGCCAGAGGCGAGGGGCCGACTGGGGGCGCGAGGCTGGCGTCTCCCCGGCGTCTCCCCCGCGGGACCCCGCCCTCGGTGCTCCCCGCCCCGTGCACCTGCGCTAGATAAGGCCCAGGGCCCGCCAATCCGCACCGTTACCCGCCGCTGGTTCCCGCCTGCCCACCTGCCCCACACCCCCTCCCCACTCCCAGCTCCGGCACCGACCCCAGCCCGGTCTTAACTCACCCTCCTCCGCGGAAGGAAGAAATCGCGGCTCTGCAGGCGGCGGAGAAGGAAATCGCGGCTCTCCAGCAGGTTCTCTAGGAGCAAACCGCCAGATCCTGCGAGGCCTGGAGGACGCACGTGGCTGGGTTTGGGCGTGGCCTGCCCGTGGGGGAGGATTGGGATTTTCCGGTCCAGGCCATAGAAGTGGGACCACTGGAAGAGACCAAAAACTAGGACAGGGAGCTGGGACCAAGGAGAAGCCTGGCTTGATTTTGTGAGCATGGCCCTCCCAAGGGAGAAGGAGACAGTGGGCGTGGCCAGGGTGGAGTCTGACTGATGCGAGGGGCAAGCGGAAGACCGGGCTAAGCCTATTTGGTGTCCCCAGGAGAGTGCAGGTCTCAAGGATTATGTTTGAAGTGAGAGTGGGGCTTGGAGTTACAGGTGTCTGGGTTCAAGTCTTTATTGGCCTGCAACCTCAAGCACGCCACTTCATCTCTCTGACTCTGAATTTCCTTCTCTGAAAAACAGATGAGCACAGGGCTAGGAATATAGCTCAGTTGGTAGAGTGAATATGTTGCACGCACAGGGCCCTGGTTCAATCCCCAGCAGTACCAAAAAAAAAAAAAAAAAAAGAGAGAGAGAGAGAGAGAAGAAAGAAGAAGGGGAAAAAAAAGATTATTTCATGATCCCAGTATATATATATATATATATATATATATATATCCATATATGTATACACACACACACACACACACACACACATATACACACACAATGGAATTCTACTTAGCCATAAAGAAAAATGAAATTATATCATTTGCTGGTAAATTGATGGAACTGGAGAACAAATGAAATTATATCATTTGCTGGTAAATTGATGGAAATGGAGAACATCATGCCAAGTTATATGAGTCAGACTCAGAAAGCAAGGGTCAGATGCTTTCTCTCATAAATGGAAGTTAGGGTGAAAAAAGGGGAAAACGTGGGGGAATCTTCCAAAAATAGAAGGGAGAACAGAAAAAGGAAACAAGGGTAAGGGAGGACAAGAGGCAAAGCGGAAGAACTTGGGGAATAAAGTTGATAAAATTAAACTATGTGTATGTGTGAATACATCACAAAGTATTCCAATTTTATATATAACTATAATGCATCAATTAAAAGAAAATAAATGACAGGGGGCTGGGGTTGTGGCTTGGCGGTAGAGCACTCACCTAGCACATGCATGGCCTTTGGTTCGATCCTCAGCACCAAGTAAAGATAAACACATAAAATAAAGGTATTATGTCCAACTACAACTAAAATATAAATGAATAAATAAATATTAAAAAAAGAAAATAAATAAGAAACTGGGAAAATGATGGAAGGGAACAAGACAACAGTTCCAAATCTCCTAACCACACAGAAAAAAGGCAGTGAAGGAAAACCTAGAATTGAGAGATGGGTGACAAATTAAAGGATCTAAGACTCAGTATTACAAAGTGTAAGACCTGGAGAGATTTGCAGACTGGATACCACAGTAGAAAATAAGCACACAGTTCCCTGATCCCAAACCCAGACCAGGGTGGAGGGAAGGGTGAGGGGCAACAGAAAGAAAGACAGGAAGCAGAAAATGACTTAAACTCACCCACTAAAAACATCTGGAAAGGCAGATAAAAATGTAAGTGTGACAGGAACAGCAGGGCCCAGCAGCTTGGGAGGCTGAGGTAGGAGCATCATGAATTCAAAGCCTTACCAACTTAGTGAGGCCCTAAGGGACTCAGTGATACCATGTCTCTAAAATAACATTTTTCAAAGGGCTGGGGTATGTCTCAGGGGTTAAGTGCCCCTGGAATAAATCCCCCATATGAAGAAAAAAAAAAAAAACATTGAATAATATTCTCATTCTTGCTCTCTCAATACCTCCCCCATCACACATATACACAAACACACAATTTTCACATATTGATCCATGAACAAATGTGGGCTTACTAGATTAATAATATGGTAGTTCTTCTGTCTAGTTTTTAAGGAAATTCCATACTGTATTCTATAATGCCCTAGTAACTTCTCTATGAGGGGAAATTGCCATGGCCCATGTCTAACCCTACAGAGTTTACTTAAAGTCTTTATTTATTTTTGTTTTTGTTTTGTCATTGTTAAGAAAACAGAAACAATTTAGAATCTAGGCTGTATATCCTGATAGAGAAGTTCCCTTGACTTCTCTTGGTGCATACCTAGTCTGCGGCAAATCCTACTTTAATATGACAAAGATGTATTTACTAGTTTGGGATTTGTTAAATAAATATTTTAAATAAATTTTTTTAAATAAATATTTTTATTACGTATCAATAAATTACTATATCTTACTATAAAAATATGTAAACATGTAAAACATTAGTGGAATTCACTAATGTTTGGAATTCACTCCTCTAATGTTACAAATGTAACACTGAAACTTAACCATTAGCCCCATAGATCTTTCATTTTCTCATTACCATAATATTAATGCCCAAAGTCTATTTCTACTCATGCATATATCTATGTACATGCAAATAAATCAAATTAGACTTAAAATGAAAATCAGATTACTAACACACTAAATCTAAAAATTCGACATGAGTCGAACAGAAGCACTGAGCTGGTGGTGTTGCTATGTGCTGGAATGCTTAGCTATCATGTTCATGGCCCTGGGTTCCATCCACAGCACCTCCAAAGCAAACCAGAATCAGTGCTGCTAAATGTCTAGGGTTTACTAATGTTCCTCCTATTCAAGTTAGTTTTTAACCTTAACTTTTTACCTCTGTTTATGTTTTGTCCCATTTCCCAGGTTTTACCTTGTGAGACCAAATTTTTGGTGGTGAACTGGAAGACAGTTAAGCCCTAACATCATCACAAAAGCACCAGAACCCTGCAGACAAAATGCTGTAGTGCCTTTGAGGGTCAGAGGACATGTATCAACTCATTCATGGGATCACCCTGAGGCACCTGGGGACACTCTGCCTCAGGCAAGAGACCTCAGTGTATGAACAAGCATAAGACACTGAGGAAAAGGAAGAGGGTTTGTAATCCTTCCTCTCTCAATATTCAAGCTGGAATAACCCTCCATCAGCTCTCTGCCTTCACAGATCCAGGACCTGGAAAATCTCCCATGTTGAACCCAGTTCAGGAAGCTCATTCCCTGCTGAGGCAAGGAGGAAGCCAAGGGGAATGCTGGGTCCTTCGCAACTGCACCTTAGTATTTAAAGGTTGCCTTTTTCTGTAAGCACCTATTCTGGCCTTATCTGCCACCTGTCTTTTGTGAGACTTCTAACAACTCGAGATTTCCAATGCTAACTTACCCCAGGAGCTGGATGGCTTCAGTCCATTCCCAGACTGGCATCTTTGGTGCACTATCAAGAAGCTACAAGCCTTGACCATCTGAGGCCTGAAGGTGTCTCACTGTTGCAGTCCTGAAAAAGAATGGGAGGAAACTGCCATTGGACTCCTCTACTTTAAATGTCATGCACAGTTGCTTCCTTACTGATCCACTAGACTTGGGGACATGGATGGCTTACTGACTCACGGTTATTATTTTTGTTCATTTATCCTTATCTTCTTTGGAAGTATTCATGATCCTTATAACTGAACAAAATATATTGGTATGGTGAAATTCATGCAGCTGAGAAACGGTTAAGTTAAATTCATTACAAACCTCATCAGAATTCATCCTTCCTCAGTCTCTGTTGGAAAAATGTGCTGTGGCAGAATCCCTTAAGTAGTAAACCAGGTAAAAAGATTCTGAATTATCAGAAATAATAATTGGTAACAGAAATTGTACACTGGAAGTGAGATGCTGAGGAGTAAATGTCAGTAGTCCCCTAGTAGGGCCAAACCCAGCAGTTCACACTGCATGCTCTTGTGTTCACCAAAGAGCTGTTAGAGCTCGAAGTCTTCTTATCATAACTCAAAGGACATCTACACCTGGCATATAATGAGGAGGCATTTGCAACAGAGTTGTTCATTCAGGCCCATAACCCACCATGCATAATTCTAGAATCCAAAATGTTCTCAAATTTCTAATTTTTTGTAAGTCTGTAGCAAATTAATTCAGTGGTGAAAAATGGCCAGATATGAATCTATGGTCTTTGTTTATTCCACAAAGTTTGAAATTTTACTGCAGTTTTTCATGTATCCTGTGGTGCCCTGATGTAGGGGATGTTACATAATATAGGGTACATGTACCACATTTCTATCCTAAAAGCTGCAAGAAACTTGAATTCCAAAGTGGTTTGTTCTTAAGAGTTTCAGATAAAAGACTGTGGACTTTTATAGCAAAAAAAAAAAAAAAAAAAAGTTACAATCCAAGTGTTCATCAAAAAGGAAATTAGTAATTCAGCAGTTTAATTAAACTATACAAGCAGTTTAAATAAAAGAGATCTATGCATATTAACATGGACAATAAGTCTTTAAGATAAGACAATATTAAAGCCTAGTACATCAGTATTGTTTTTAGTAAATTAAAAAACACATCAAACAGTAATATATATTGCTTGTGGATACAGATATAGGAAGAATAATAATAATAAAATAAGGGACAAGAGGGTGGCTATCTTTAGGGTTGAGGAACAAGAACAGGTGTGGAGCTTTTAATTTAACTTCTGTCTCTAAATCAATAATGTAAAGCATTTTTTTAAACAAAATGATTAGGCCTACTTTTTCTAAATGCCATTTTAAAAAAAGGAAAATGGTTTTAACACAAACTCAAGTACAAATAACAGCATTTGAAAACATATTTTAGAATCAAACAATAATTATTTCTAGAAAAATATACATCAGAATTGAATTTGCAAGAAAAACCTGACACTTGAAAAAACTCAAACCCATATGGGTAAGACAAAAGGCAACTAACACAATTGACATTTCCCTATAGACTCCCTAGGTGGGGCCAGGCTAGACATATATTATCAGCAAAGCACAGGTACTAATGAATCCTGACATATGGGTTATGTTATTCTTTATTTTTATGTTTGATATATTTCATAAATAGAATAAATAGAAGTTTTTTTTCAGATGTTAAGAGTTAATGAGAATTATTTATTCATTCATTCATATATTAAACAGATAAGTGGGATATGCCATCACAATGATCCATGGGCAATTAGGAAATGAAGCCACAGATATGTCTACAATGAGAAAAGAATGATACACTGAGAAGGCTACAGCAAATTTATATTGATTTCAAGAGGAAATGGTAGTTCTAATACCTTATGATAAATATGTCTTGATGATACTACAGATTGAGGGATTCATGGTGGGCTAAACAATGATATGCAAGGGATACTAGGGAAGATTTCTAGTGTTCATCATGGGCCTGCCTTTGGTTTTTTGTTCAAATTTTTTTAAAAAATCAACTTATGATTATGAAGTTCACACATGACTGTGCTATATCTAGTGGTTAGAATGTTCTATGACGATACAAATACTAACATTTTCATTTAGGCTAAAATAGTATGATGAAAATGTGTCAAGGAAGAAAAATATTTTGCCTTTAATTTTTTTTAAAAGTGTACAAATATAGACTGGCATTCAATTCTGGGAGCCACCTGTTAAAGATTTTCCCCAATGGACAATGAGTAGGATGACCAGGGAAGAGTTTAGAAGTCAAAGGATGGTCCAAAGAGCTCATGATACCAGGTCTCTGGGAAAAGAAATAAAGGAAAAAAAAAAAAAAAAAAAACACTAAAATGGGGTAGCTGGTGCTCTTCAAATATTTATAGTTGACATACAAAGGGATAAATGGGCTTGTTCCCTGCTGCTGCTTCTTCAGAGAGACCCAGAACCAAAAGGTACATGTTTCAAGATAACAGATTTCAGCTTGACAGGAAAAAAAACCAAGAACACAGAACACTTATGAACTACAGTTCAAGAAAAGAAAAGGGAGCTGGACGTGGTGGCCACCCCTGTAATCCCAGTGGTTTAGGAGGCTGAGGCAGGAAGATTGCAAGTTCAAAGCCAGCCTCAGCAACAGTGAGGCGCTAAGCAACTCAGTGAGACCCTGTCTCTGTTCTCTAAATAAAAAATACAAAATAGGGCTGGGGCTGGGGTTGTGGCTCAGCGGCAGAGTGCTCGCCTCGCACATGCGCGGCCCGGGTTCGATCCTCAGCACCACGTAAACATAAATGCATCATTGTGTACAATTAAAGTAAATAAATAAAAAAGAAATTAGAGAAGATATAAATAAAGAATGGAAAATTTATTATTAAAAAAAAAAATAGGGCTGGGAATGTGGCTCAGTGGTCGAGTCCCCCTGAGTTCAATCCCTGGTACCAAAAAAAAAAGGGGGGGGAGGTGATCACTTCATATATATTTACACACACACAGACATTTTTGGTACCAGGGATTGAATTCAGAGGCACTTAACCACTGAACCACATTCCCAGCCCCTTTTATCTTTACCTTGAGACAGGTCTCGTGAGTTGCTAACTTTGAACTTGCAATCCTGCCTCAGCATCCTGAGTCACTGGGACTACCCATGGGTCACTTTATATTTAAACACAGATTACCTGGACTGTCTTACAAAGGTCTTTCAGACCAAAGTCAGAGTTGGAGTGGAAAATTTTGCCAATCCCTTTCATGTCTTAGATTGTATAGGACAGTAAGAGAGATGATAATAATACCTCAAAAACGTACTTTTACTAGCTTGTGTTTTGTAAGCTAAAAGGATAAACTTTTAAAAACTGCAAAAAAAAAATTATTGACTTCTCCCATTTAGTTTCTAATTGCTTTGAATGAATTACAGAAGATACAGCCTACATGATTCTAATCTCTACATTCATTCCATGCTGAGAAGGAATACATGCAAAAAACCCCACAAGCCCAACAGGCATGGTGGGAACTACAATATGCTAGGTGGAAAATCTGTTTTAAACTAAACTGGGAATTCAGACAATACACGCATAGCTGATAAAGAACAGATGACACATAAGTATGACCTGAGAGTGTAGATATGAGAAAAAGGAAGTTTTAGCCCTGTTTAGCAAAGGGTCCTCAATGGGCTTGGGTGATAATAATAACCAAGCAAAGACCTAGAAAAAAGTAAGCAAGGGGCACTGTTGCTACTTAAAAAAATAAAATATAAAAGGGTTTACAAAGGATGTAGGAAGGGTTTTAAATGAAACCAGTCTTCTATAAAACTACTACCATACACAGCCACTTTGTATGCACGCTGCCTCCCACCAACACCAGCAGGAAACAGGGTTTAGGAGTTAAAGGATCTGGGTTAAAGGTCTAGTTGCACTGTGTACAAGCTCAGGGACACAAAGTAAGTCATTTAACTCCTTGGTGCCTCAGTCTCAACTATAAAATAGGGATACTAATAGTAATGATTATTCAAAAGATTATAAAACCCAATGCAATATGAAAATGCGATACAATATACATAGCCTTGTGTACTTTTTTTTTTTACTTTACTTAAAAATAATGGGAACCACCTAGTCATTTTTAACTCTGCAACTCTGAGAATGCAAAATTGAAAAGGAAAAAAATGGTTTTGAGACATATAATAATTCTTAAACCCAGGTGCTCATCAAAATTACTTTGAAGGGGCTAGAGTTGTGGCTCAGTGGTAGAGCGCTTGCCTAGCATATGTGAGGCACTGGGTTCAATGCTCAGCACCACATATAAATAAATGAACAAAATAAAGGTCCATCAATGACTAAAAAAATATTTTAAAAAATCACTTTGAGCCAGGCGAGGTACCTCGGTGCACACCTGTAATCCCAGCACTTGGGAGGCTGAGGCAGGAGGATCTCAAGTTCAAAGCCAGCCTCAGCAATGGCGAGGCACTTAGCAACTCAGTGAGACCCTGTCTTTAAATAAAATACAAAAAAGGGGCTGGGGATGTGGCCCAGTGGTCAAGTGCCCCTGAGGTTCAATCCCTGGTATATAAAAAAAAAAAAAAAAAAAAATCACTTTGAAAACTTATTTGATCAGAGCTTCTTGTGCCTAAGACCTACTGAATTGAACTCTCTACAGTCCAGGACAGGAGGATGATCTGGACTACACAGAGGACAAACACCGGCACTGTTTCAACCACTGGGATCTCAAAAATAGAAACCTGACCACTAGCCCTATATAAAGTTAGCCTTAATAAAATATTATTTAAGTGTACAATATTTGTTTTTTAATCTCTTTTTTTCATTCATTCATTGTTCAGGTAGTTCAGGAGTTTTCAAGATAAAGTGCTGATTTAATTCAAATGTACTTTTATGCACATGACAAGAGATAAATCACAAATGGGGTTCAAAGTTCCAGTAAAATTAATATGTTGTCACTATTGTATCAATTCAGCAACTAGCAGATTAACTTCAAGGCACTGTAAAGTCCACTGAAACTTGCTACTGTAAAAGATCTGCCCTTTCTTAGTAACTTGAACATAATTTTGTTTCATTCCTTTTTTTTTTTTTTTCCCCCTGGCATTGGGGATTCAGCCATGGGGAACTTTGCCACTGAGCTACATCCTGGCCTAGAACCTGCAATTCTCCTGCCTCAGCCTCCGGAGTTGCTGGGATCACAGGCATGTGCTGCCATTCAGCCCTGCTGTTTTATTCCTTTTCTAAATGACTCACAGGCTAATTTTTTAAAGTTCCTTCCTACAATTTTTATGTAAGAATAAGGTTCCCCAGGGCAAATGCAAATTCTGTCATTACAAAGTAGTTTCTGTATCTTCCTCCACCCAAATCAAACATTTCATTGCCAAAGTAAAGAGCAAGAAACCCATAAACTTGGAAAATGAAGGGTTAGCCAAGCACAGTGGTACACTCCTATAATCTCAGCTACTTGGGAAGCTGAGGACAGCCTGGGCAACTTAGCACTTGTCTCAAAATAAAAAATAAAAACAATTGATGGCTCAGTGATAAGAATTCACCTTAAAGAATGAATTATGGCATTTGCTGGTAAATGGTTGGAACTGAAGAATATTATGCTAAGTGAAGTAAGCCAATCCCCCCCCCCCGAAAAAAAAACAAAGGTTGAATGCTTTCTCTGATATGCAGATGCTAATTCACAAGGGGGGGGGGGGGGAGATAAAGACAGAGGTATTTTGGACTAGGCAAAGAGAAGTGAGGGGAGGGAAGGGGGAATGGGGGTAGAAAAGATAGTAGAATGAATCAGACATTATTACCCTATGTGCGTACATGATTACATAAACTGTGTAACTCTACATCATCATGTACAACCAGTCGAATCAGAAGTCATATTCCATTTATATATGATGTGTCAAAACAGATTGTCATGTATAACTAATTAGAACAAATAAAAATATATATTTAAAAAAGAATACCCCTGAGTTTAATTCCCAGTACACTAAAAGAGAAAGAAAAGAAAAAAAGAAAGAAAGAGAGAAAGGGAGGGAGGGGGAGAGAGGGAGAGAGGAGAGAGAGAGGAGAGAGGGAGAGGAGAGAGAACACACATAGGAAGCATGAAGAGTAAGAGAATCATCATCCTCTTATTCCTAATGCTCCAAAGCTTGTTGTGAATTCACTAGGGAGGTTACCTCCCTAATGAATTTCCAGGCCTAGCAAGTGTGATTTTAAGTGTTTCCATTACATCAAAATGATAGCACAAATCTGAAAGTTCTTGAAATATAATAGGTATAGGTATATACCTCAAAAAATTGAAAATGGACTAAAATAAATACTTTAACATACATAATAGCATCATTCTCAATAGCCAAAGGGTAGCGCTAAACCAAGTGTCCATCAATGGGTAAACAGACAACAAAATGCGATCTCTAACATACAAAAAAAAAAAAAAAAAAAAAAGGAGGGGCTGGGATTGTGGCTCAGAGGGAAAGCGCTTGCCTCCCATGCGTGAGGCACTGGGTTCGATCCTCAGCACCACATAAAAATAAAATAAAGATATTGTGTCTACCTATAACTAAAAAACATTTTTTAAAAAAAGAAATGAAATTCTGATACATGCTACAATATTGAACCTTGAAAAACATGCCAACAGAAATAAGCCAGGCCCCCCCCCCCAAAAAAAAAAAAAAAAAAACAAAAATTGTATGATTTAACTTCAGAGCAAAAAATAGAACCAAATTTACTTGAGGCTCTGAATAGGAGGAATAGGGAGTTACTGCTTAGTAGATACAGAGTTTCTGTTCAAGTTGATGAAAAATTTCTGGAAATGTATAGTAGTGGTGTAATTCTGTACTTAAATGCATAGTTGTTTAGTGGTGGTGTAATCCTGTACTTAATATCACAGAATCATATGCTTAAAAGTAGTTAACATGGTTAAGTTTTGTTATGTATTTTTACAAAAAAAAAAAAAACTAAAAATAATATTTTGGCTCCACATCACTACACCCAACTACTTCCAACAACGCAGGGCAATATGAATAAAGGACATATCGAAGAATTTTAGTTATGAGAAGCTAAGTCAATTATATTTCCTTAAAGATAACCTGTAACCAGATATGACAAAAACTGTGAATACTACCTGTATGATAATTTCTTTGTATTAGAAACATGATTTTTAGTAGATACAAAAATCAAGAATAAAAACAACTTTTCTTTAAGTCCCTTGACTTTTCGCCTTCACGGTTCCGTGAACTCCTAAGGAGAAGGAGCAGCGTCTTCTCCGTGTCTCCCCGAGCTCTACAACCCGAAGCACCGAATTGCCAGGTGCTGGAGAAAGTACTACGACCTGCAAGTGCGACTATCCCTTCGCCCAGTCCACTCGACAGGCAGTCACAGCTTGCAGACCCCAGGGGCCCTTGGGCCCAACGTCTCTGGAGCCCCAGGCTGAGCGGGCATCCCGCCAGGGCTTGAGAACTTCCGAGCGTTCCCTACGGAAGGGCTCGGCCGGTACACGAGCGACGCCCGAGACCCCAGACCCAGGGACTGGCCTCGCCTGGCCTAGCCTCCGCCCGCTCCCCGACACTGACCTCACTTGTGCGTTTGTCGGTACAGCGGCTCCATGTCGCCGGCCCCGCCGGCCCGGGCTCTGGCTTCCTCGGAACACGTCCTCACAGCTCCCCTTCCGGCTTCCGGTTTCCTGTTTCCGGTCTCAGGACCCACCACCCCTCTACCCTCTCTGGTTAGGGCGCCCGTGATCGCGCCTTACTGGCTGAGGTTGTGAGATGGAGGAAAACGAGAAACGACCGCAAGGGAGGAAAGAATACTTGTGGCTAGAGGCTCGGCCTCACGTCGGGGACGAGGGGGTGAAGGTTTTTGCGGAGGTCCAGCTTCAGGATTGAGTCAGGTATTGGAAAGGACAGTCGCGGAGTACCGGAGTGAGGTCCTCAAAGCGAGGTTGCAGACGCGGCTTTTAACTGCGGTTTTCTGGTGGTCTTCTCCGACCGTGCAATTGCGGATCTGCACCGGGTTCCCTCGCTCATTCTTCCCCTGTGTTGAATTTGTCCGCTCACTCGCACGCCCGTCTCCCTCCTCCCCTTCCCCTGTAGCCATTCAACAAACCCGCATTGGATGGAATGGTTATCTTGTGTTTTGGGTGATGTGGGGAAAACCCGAGTTCCTCCCTCCCTCCGAAAGGTCGCGCTAGGAAAGGAGATAAGACATGTATACAAGTAAACATCCTGAAAGGTAGAAAATCCGGAGAAAGCCCAAGAAAATTAGCTGAGCTGGGATTGTGTTCGGTGGGTGAGTCAGGAGACTTGAAGATGTTGGCATTGGGGTTGAGACTTGGAAGGGCTTGTGCACTTCTGCCTTTCCACGTAGACCCATAGCATTTTCATCCTTCCAGGCTTTATCTGCAGATACTCCCAAGGGAGGAGATGTTCCTCTTCCTTTGACAAGTTGATGTTTCTATTCTCCCATATCCTGGATCCCTCCCAGTTCTATGTCCCAAGAGACTGTCCGCCCTTGTACTTTCTTTGCCCAACATTAATTTCTCCACTTGCATTCTCTGAGCATCTACTATGTACCATGCACAGATATTGGGGATAAGAACACAAAGCAGTCCTCAACTGTCTCATACCTCTCATAAGTCCATTTAGAGGGCTAAACATACACTCCAGATCAATTATCAAGTAGAATATATGCTACTATTGATCCAAGTACCATTTCCATGGGGAAGAGCAAGAAAAGTTCATGGATCATAGACTAAATGCCATACGAATAGGGCCTTCAAGAATCAACAACAGTGTCTTGCATGTATACATACCACTGTTTCTTGTATTGCCTTCATAGAGATGAAAGGGAGGACATTTAAGAGTGAAGGAATAACTTGAGTAAAGGCATGTGAGGAAAGAATTTGGACCTCCTGTGGCTGGGCTCATGGAGCTTGGGGCAAGAATAGTATTAGAAGGAAGTTTAGAGCTAGATCATGGAGATTGCAAATAAAAGGCTTAGATTTTCATTTGTAGATTTTTGTTCTATAGATAGCTGGAAGCTATCAAAGGTTAGATAGAAGTTTTTAAATTTCTCAAAGACTTGCCGGGCGCGGTGGCGCACGCCTGTAATCCCAGCACTTGGGAGGCTGAGGCAGGAGGATCGCGAGTTCAAAGCCAGCCTCAGCAATGGCAAGGCACTTAGCAACTCAGTGAGACCCTGTCTCTAATAAAATACAAAAAAGGGGCTGGGGATGTGGCCCAGTGGATGAGTGCCCCTGAGTTCAATCCCTAGTACAAAAAAAAAAAAAAAAAAAAAAAAATTCTCAAAGACTTGTTTTATTTTATTTATTTTTGTAGTACTGAGGATTGAGCACAGGGCTCCTGGCATGCTAGACAAGCACTCTACCATAGAACTACACCCCCTCTACCCTGCTACTTTTTTTTTTTTTTTTTTTTTTTTTTTTTTTTTGAGACAGGGTCTTGCTAATTGCCAGGGCTCACGGCTCAGCCTCCCAAGTAGCTGAAATTAACAGGCATATGCCACTACACCGAGCTCTCAAAGCACTTTTATGTCCATTTCTTATGTCATTTGGGCTCCACAGCATCCCTGTGAGGTAGATAAGGCAGATAAGAAATTGAAGAATTGGCTGGGCTTGCCTGTAATCCCAGCACTTGGGAGGCTGAGGCAGGAGGATCTCGAGATCAAAGCCAGCCTCAGCAATGGCGAGGCACTTAGCAACTCAGTGAGACCCTGTCTCTAATAAAATACAAAAAAGGGGTGGGGATGTGGCCCAGTGGTCGAGTGCCCCTGAGTTCAATACCTGATTCAAAAAAAAAAAAAAAAAAAAATTTGAAGAACTGAAGTGCTCCCCTCTGCCTCTTGGCTTCCCAGGCTTTTTGCATGTGCTTATGCTATCCTCTAAATAGAAGAAAACTCCATCCCTCCATCTTGCATTCTTCTGTCTCATTTCTTATTTTTCTTTTATGGCTAAACCACTGGGACAATTGAGTTATACTGCTGACATTCTCTATAATGACTTGCCCTCCAACTTCTTCATTCTCCCAGAACTGTTTTTGAGGCTCACCAGAGCCCACCTGCCTTAGTCTAGTGACGTTTTCCATAAATGATCCTATACTATATATTCATTGAGCTTATGCTATCTGTCAGGCATAATGCAAGGGCTGGAACACAAAGATGTGTGAGATACCATCTTTCTGCAGAAGTTCAATATACTGGAAGGGAAATGTTATTTCTTTTTTATTTCTTTGTTCTTTTTAGTTATACAAGACAGTAGAGTGTATTTTAACATATTATACATATATGGAGTATAACTTATTCTAATTAGGATCCCATTCTTGTGGTTGCACACGATGTGGAGTTTCACTGGTCGTGTATTCATATATGAACATAGGAAAGTTATGTCTGATTCATTCTACTGTCTTTCTTATTCCCATCCCCTTTCCCTTCCCTTCATTCTCCTTTGTCTAATCCACTGAACTTCTAAATTCTTCCTTCCCCCCACCTTATTGTGTGTTAGCATCCACATATCAAAGAGAATATTTGGCCTTTGTTTTTTTTTTTTTTTTTGGGGGGGGGAGTGTTGTCTTATTTCACTTAGCATGATAATCTCCAGATCCATCCATTTACGGCAAAAGTCATAGAGGTACTCTGTATTATGGCTGAGTAATACTCCATTGTGTATATATGCCACATTTTCTTTATCCATTCATCTGTTGAAGGGTACCTAGGTAGGTTCCATAGCTTAGCTACTGCAAATTAAAATGCTATAAACATTGATGTGGCTGCATCACTGTAATATGCTGATTTTAAGTCCTTTGGGTATATACGGAGAGGAGTGGGATACCTGGGTCAAATGGTGATTCCATTCCAAGTTTTCTGAGGAATCCTGGAAGGGAAATTTCTGTACAGATAATTAGAATGCCCTGTGGTGATTGTCGGGCAGGTATAATTGGGAACTGTGGGGTGATTTAGAGGGGATACTTAACCTAGTTTGGGGATTCAGAGGACTTCAAAGATGAGGTGATACCTGAACTGAGTCTTGAAAGATAAATCCAGTGAGGAGATCATGGTGCACAGAGAAATTACAGATAAGTTTGATATTACTAAAATATAATGCACAAAATGGCAAAGGATGAGACCAGAAAGATAGACTGTGATCAAGTCAGTCTAAGGAGCTTGGATTTCATTTTGTAGGTGACAGGGAGCCAATTGGAGGATTTCAGCCTTGAGAGTCACTTGAGCAAATTTTCATTTTACGTTGATCACTCCAGCTGCAATCCAATGGGCATTGTGTTTCAGGAGGAGGGAGATTGGATGAAGCATTATTTTGTTAGTACTTCATTGGTGAAGGATGCTCTGGGAAATGTCTGTCTATCTGTCTATCTATCTATCATCCATCCAACTTAGCAGGACTGTTAAGGTTTGTCAAGCCCCAGGCAAGTTTTTTTTTTTTTTTTTTTTTTTTTTTTTTTTTTTTTTTTGACCCTGTCTATATAAGCAATTTGATTTTAAACTGTGTTACAAAATTCATGGACTCATATAAGAACAGTAATTTATCAATGAAGATTGAGAATACTTGACAGAGGAAAGGTACTTCCATATTTGCTTATTGTCTAATAAACAAATGAAGATCCTGTCACAATGTCCATGAACCCTGGCTCCCTCTCTTCACATTCATGTTGTCAAACATGCTGTTGCTGGCTGGGTTCTGGCAGCCATGAGAAAAAGGGAACAATACCATTTTTATTCACAGTGCTGTGGCTCTTCAGAACCTGCTCGTTTGGTCTATGTAGCTCTTCTTGCCCCTCCATTTCCTCCTGTCATGTATTTAGTGCGGATTACATTGAGACTCATGATGCTTCATCATTCTTCATTCTGCCCAGGGATACTGGCTTCTGGTGACTCTAAGTTTGTTACCATTCCTCATCAATGATGACACTAAATGGCAAGGTTTGTTTAGAGTGTGAAGGAAACCAGGAATAACAACTCACTGTAAGTGTACACTGTGTTGTTGTACACTGTAGCAATGTATCATCCAAATATATCTTCTCTTGAATTCTTTAGACCTAATGATGTGATCCTAGAATGTGATCTTTTTCACTGTTGACTGCACTCCTGACTTCCGCACACTGAATCCAGTTGGCAGCGGGAGTGGGGATGGGCTAGAGTCCATGGGTGTATCTAGAAGTCCCATTCATGCAAAGAATGTCTGACCCACACCTAACACAGCTTAAGACTAACCCAGTAGCTTTTGAGGTCACTACATTGACCAGAGAAAAAAGAAAACATCAACTGGAAAAGCTGTTGCCATTACAGAGTACCAATCTCAAATGAAAGAAAAAAAAAAAAAACATGGCAATCTCTGGAAGACTGCCTGACATACAGTTGCAAAGCCGAAGAGAGGGTGGGGTGGACCAGCTGGAGGTGGGGGCTCTGCACAGGATAAAGGATGCTGCCACTCTCACTATTCTGGCATGCTGTAGACCAGAGGCAGCACTGTGGTCATAACCCAGGCTGGCGAGAGCCATGGCATTGACCCGGGCAGATGACTCAACCCCAAGGTCGATGGCAGACTGGCAGCAGCCCAGTCCTGAACTCCTGTATCCAAGGTGAATGGGCATCACCCATATTTAACAAGTCAGTGCCATTCTAATGGCTGGTGTTGTGCAATGCCACAGAAGAAGCACTGTGCTGCCAGCACAAGCAATCTGCTTGTCAGCTTGCCTTGGACAGCCTGATACGCATGAGCCCTGAAGCTCTTCAAGGGCATCTGGTCAACCCCATAGATGGTGTGGCAGGTCAAAGAGTACCTTGAAGAAAAACAGACCAAGATTATCCCAGCCACTGAAGAGGGACTTGGAAATTTTTAACAATAGCACTCCAAAGTATGAGGTCCCCTGAGGACCGGGCCTAGGATGCGGGCCAGGGACCTTACTTGCCTAGGTCTCAGGAAAAATAATGTTATAGAATAAAAATGGTTTCATATTCCTTCCTACTGCTCCCATTGAGAGAGAGAGTTCAGTTCTGTTCCCTTGAAATCTGAGCTGGATTGTGTGACTTGCTTGACCAATACAGAAAACAGAGTGATCCTGTTTTCTCCTGAGCCATTGCCCCTAGTGACTGTCCCACCTGTGCCAGTGCACATGCACCACCTTGCATAATCAGTGCCCACTTTGAACACTTCTTGCTTCCCCTGCTAAACTGTAGAGCTGGTTGAGAGGCCCTCATCATTCCTCAGGGCTCCCTCTGCTTCCATGAGTCCTCCTCAGTGTTGCCCAGTGCTAAGACACAATTTGATATCTCCTTCATGGTAAGCCTTTCCATAGCTCCCTAGTCCCTCCAGAGCACAGTGATACCTCCTTATCTCAGCAGACTGAGCCCCCTTTTTTACTGGCCTCGTCCCTGGTCATCCTCCCCCCTCACACTTGTGCTAACTAGAGCAGCTGCATTTCTACTCACCAGGGCCTGCGTGTCTTCTGGCTTTTGCATACACTGTTCCCTGTTCCTTGAACACCCTTCCCTGTGCCTCAGGCCTGACCAATTCCCATTGGTTCTTCAAGTCTCAGCTCTTCCAGTCTCGATTCCCCTCCTTGGGGAGTGCCTTCGACACCCATTCCAGGTAGAACCTTCCCCTCCCCGTCTCCCCTTGCCCCTGGCACTCATTACAGGTCTCCCAACTCTGTCCACCTGAAGGCAGGAGATGTGTCTTTCATTCCTACACAGCTCAGGACCTGGTGTGTTTTTAAATATCTGTTGCCCTAAAGTGGATTTCGTGTGACATACCTGGAAGGAGAGGCGTCCGAGGGTGGCAGAGGTGGCACAAGGCGGGAGCAGTTGCAGAGGAGGGTGGTCTCCTGGTCAACAGGCTTACCCCTGAGAGACTGACAGAAATGTCTCTCTGGGCTCTTAAGAATGAATTCGCTCTCCTAAGTACTCTCCCTGCTTGGCATTCTGGGAACCCAGAATTATTTGAAAGTTTAATTTTAGGTGATTAAAAACTTGCCTACAGTAGTGGAGTCACTCTTGCTTAAAGAATCACCACTTGAAATCAGTGCAGAGTGTTTAATGAAACGCCTCCTCTTTAAATTTTCACAGTAGCTTCTCCATTCTGTGCTCACAGCCACCTGGCAGGAGGCAGGACCAGCATCTCCATGCTGGTCACCTAGACAGGAGCACTGAGCTCCAGAGAAGTAAACTTGTTTGCCCAAACTGACCAAGCTGGATTAGTGGTAGAAAGAGACAAGCACCAGGCTGCAGTTTCACACTACCCTCCAGGTAGCTGTTCTATCATCCTGTCTTTTAGACACTGAAAGGGCCTTGTCACAGATAAATAGGACACCTCTGGATGGCTTTTGCTTTGGACAGCAACAACAGCTCTGGCCTCCGCCCTCCAAGGCCTGCGAAACACTGCTGCCACCTCAGGGTCTGGTCTCCCTCCCTTAGATTAAAGCTGAGCCGACAGAAAGGATGATAGTTCTGAAAGCAGAGATTGCAATGAGCTGGGAAACAGCATCTTGTGGCCCCTTCCAGGACCCACCAGGTGGAGGGGATGTTGCCCCAGGTGCTGTGGAGGTGGGAAAGGGTCTCCAAGAAAGCAGCCCTCTGTGAAGAGTCCATCAGCAAATTGTCTCATGTGGCTGTAACAGCCGGGAGCAGGGAGGGGGAGGAGGGTTTTGTCTAAGGAAAGCCAGTGTATTGTAAACAGCATAAAAGGGGCTGGAAAGCCCCACTTATCGCTGACTAACGTGTCCCCAGGTCATTGGGGGAGCTGGACCCCTACCAGCAGTCCTGAGCAAGGGAAAGAGAATTCCCGAATAACCCATCACCTGTGAGCGGGGCCAGGGCAAAGGTCTGGCTTTTTCTCTTGCTAAATGATTCCCATGTCATTAGGCATTTGAGGGGCTCAGTAGTTTCTACAGCACTCTCCCCAGATGGGACAAATGCTTTCAGAGCCCTCTGCTCTTTGGAGCCACCTGGAGCAGGGCACACATGTGAAGTTCTGTCTTGGAATTCCATTTTTCATGATCCAGCTCACTTTCCCTCCCAAATGCAAAGTCTCTCTTCCCCTTCCCCACCAGACCATGGGCTCAAGTCACAGATCCCACTGGGAGTGTCCAATACACTGGGTGCCCTCACACCTGTGGACTTTTGCTGGATCCTGACATGATCTGTCCCCTCTTCCATGCTGGCTCCCATCCCAGCTCCTCCAGCAGCCTTCCTGACCATGCAGCCTGTCGCAAGCTTTCCACCCTCTGTCTTTATCAACCTCGGAGCCCTGGCCCTCACCCTCTGGGTGTGTTGACAGTCTGTTTATCAGTCTCCAGGTTAGATCATAAGCTTCCTGAAGACAGAGTTCTACTTGCATTTTTCAATGAATCTGCTCAACTAGAGAGGCAGTGGGCTAAGGGATGTCCTCAGAAATCAATCCATTTGTGTGTCAGGAAAGGACCTCTTGCCTCAGAACTTGGGCCGCTGATGATGGTACTTTGAGGATCTGGTGTATTGGAGGCTCCGCGTCCTGGTGAACTGACTCAAGTGTGGCAGACCAGTGTGGAGGGGAGATTATTTTTGGCAGGTGACAACTTTGTGGATCCTGCCAGAGTGCCAATCTAGAAGTCCCCTCTTCTACAGCCCCACAGGGCTCTCCTTGAGTGTGCCTGACCCCCTGCATCATCCCCATTCATTGCCACCATTCCACGGGTCCTCAGGGTTTTAGGAACAGAATGGGAATCACTGGGAATGGCAATATTGAGTAGTTCCCTTCTGTGCCCTTGACAGCCAATGAACTGCGAACCCCCCACCAGCCTGCTCATTTGCCCACAGGAAAACAGGTCCCAGGAGACCAGCCCACACCACACAGATACCAAAACCCAGCTGGAGCCTGCATGACCTGACTCCAGCTCCGTGCTCCCCTCCTACCTCACACTTCCTCTCAGGTGGATACAGCAGCTGGGGAGGCCCTGCAATCAGAGGGATTCTAGAACTGCAGGCCAGGACCAGAACGCGGGAAACTTCCCCTCATCCAGATTGCCTTCAACCTGCTAGGAATAGAAGTCCAACCCAGACTGAAGGCTCTCTGAGAAGGAATCTCTCACCCCTTCCCCAGCCCCCAAACCCACCGTACCATGGTGCATCCCATCTGGTTTTGTCTTCTCTTGAAATGAAGCTACGCTGCCTAGACCTGCACCTTCCAACACACTAGCCAGGAGCCACATGTGGCTAACGAACATCTGAAGTGTGGCTGGCACAGGTGGAGATGAGCTTTATGTACACAATGCACCTTGGCTTTTCAATGACAGAACAAAAAAAGTGTAAAAGTAGCACTTGTTTGTATCAACTCATTAAAATAATCATATTTTAGATGCATTGGGTTAAAGAAAATATTTATTATTAATATTTTTACTAACACTTTCTCCTCCCTCCCTCCCTCCTCCTCCTTCCTTCCTCCTCCTCCTCTCTCCCTCTCTCTCTCTCTCTCTCTCTCTCTCTCTCTCTCTCTCTCTCTCTCTCTCTCTCTCTTTCCTGAGATTGAATCCAAGGTCTCATGCATGCTAAGCACATGCTCTATCACTGAGCCATATGCGCCTAGCCCTTTCTTTTCTTTTTTCATAAGACTTTTAGAAACGTGAAGCTAAATATGCAACCCGTGCCACGTTTCTATCGGACAGTGTTGGCGCAGCATATGTCTTCGCCTTTGTGGGACACTGCGGGCTCCATGAGGGCAGAGAGCTGCTTCCGGCAGTGCCTCCTTCATGCAGTCACCCCTCCCAGCCTGACAGCCCAGGGCCTGCACGTACTGATACACACATTGGATCTCCAGTTCTCTGGCCTTCACAGCTCCTCCACATGGGCTCCTCTGAGGTTCCTGGGATACAAAAAAAAAAAATCTCAGGGAGTGGAATGAGGGCAATCAAGGCAGGCCTTCTATTGAAGATGAATGGGCTTCATGGCTGGGACCAGAGCAGGTGCCCAGGGCACAAAACTGAAGGAGGCCCTCAGTCAGGGTGTGCAGGAGCTGACTGTAGGAACCTTACTTATCCTCTTCCTGCTGCTGGCCAGGTTGGGCTTCAATATGGTCCCTTCAGCAGGAGCCGTGTGGCCACAGAGGTCCACCATTCCATTCCTAACGTTCTCTGGATTGTCCTAATAGCCCCAATCTCCTGGGGTAAAACCCCATTCAGCACCCACCAAACTGGCCTGTTCCCTTCCCTCGCTGCACACTTGGCCCCAAATAAGCCTCCCTGGGCCCAGTTCTCTTCAGCGGGGAGTCAGGGCCTCCTCCTCCCGGCCCTCCCCTCAGGCCCTCAGGAGACAAGCTGCACTAATGGTGATAATTTTGCAGCTTTGAAAGGGAAGCGCCTAGGACCCCGAGGCATAGGACGAGAGGAGCCCTCGGAGGAGAGGGACAGACAGCAGGCATCACTCAGACGCCTCCTTCCTGCTGCAGGCCATGGGGCCAACGCGTCCCAACACTGACAGGCTTCCCTGCACAAGCCAGACCTCACAGAGTGAGGGGGCACGTGAGGAGGGGGCACATGAGGCTCGTGGGGAGGGTCGGGGGCACATCCATCAAGAACCGTCAAACAGCAGGGCCATCGCCTGCCTGAACGTTTGGCTTTATAAAGGGGCCTTCTGCAGCTCACCCACCCCCAAAAACGTAGCCTCTCGCAGTGGAGTACATTCCATTGGTGGGGGATTAGGGGTCGGCAACCCAGGGAGGGCTGGCCCCCAGCCTTCTCTCCCACCATGCTGGGACTGAACTCCCTAGCCCCGACCGCCTAAAAGGAGTTGCGGTTAGGGGACCCAGGGCAAAATAGAAATTGGTGGGGCCTTTTTGTCCACCCCAGTTTTTAAGAAAATAGTACACATCTTGAGAGGCAATCTTCATTACCATTTTTTCTTTGCTTAAATCAGGGATGCTGAGTTGCACTGAGGGTGTGCAAAGCCTTGTTTATGCCGAGCTGGGAAAAGGGTCCCTCAGATAAGAACAGAGGGCCAGTGTACTCCCATACTCTTTTTTTTTTTGACATCAACATTTTATTACTTACAGGTCCTGGGGGATTTACAGCAAGTCCAGAGGCCACATAGAAGTCAGCGATGCATAGGGAGAGAGAAATGGAGAGGGACCCATGGACCAGTGCCTTCACTGGGGCCATGGTGTTGTACAAACGGGTTTTTCATGGGGAGTTTTAATTGATGGCTTTAAAGCAAGCAGGCCTGAGTTCCAGAAGGTCACCCATTGAATGCCCCCATCACTTTGAACTCTGCTTCTGTTATCATATCTTCTTGCTCTGACCCAGCATCTCTCTCTTGTAACATTGAGTATATATTTACATGACACTAATTTTAAAAAACTATAAATAAATTGCATAAAGATCATTAAAATAGAAGGAGAGGAGCAGTTGGGAGGAGAGAAAGGGGAGGGGTAAGTGCTGGGGACTAAATTAGAGAAAACTGTATTTCATGCTTTTGTGATTATGTCAGAATGTATCCTGATGCTAACTAAAAGGAATCCATTAAAAATTTAATAAAGAACACTTGACTCACCCAAGTAATCCAGAATTATGTCCACATCTCTGCATTCTTAACCACATCTGCAAAGTCTTTATTGACATTAAAGTGTTTTCTCTGATATGCAGAGGCTAATTCATGATAAGGAGGTAGATAGGAAAAAAATAGGGGTACTTTGGATTAGGCAGAGGGAGTGAAGGGAGGGGAGGGGGTCTGGGAGCAGGAAGGATAGTAGAACGAATCTGATATTTTTACCCTATGTGCATATATGATTACTCAACCAGTGTTCTACATCATGTACAGTCAGAAGAATGAGAAGTTTTACTCCATTTGTGTATGATGTGTCAAAATGCATTCTACTACCATGTATAACTAATTGGAACAAATAAAAATAAAAGTAATGCATTCACAGATTTCCAGGATTGAGACAGGGACAACTTTGCAGGGGACATTATGTCCACTTGCCACAAATTCCTTTATCAAGAATCATATTTTACCTGCTAAAATATTTCTAATATTTTCTTGATTTAGCTAATTTTCTTACACAAATACTTTTATCCATTTATTCTCACCTTCCCTATATAATTTTGTCCCAAGTATATCTTTTGCATATTGGTCTTTTAAAATTATTCTTTTGGAAAATTAATTTGAAATTTTTTTTGTCTGAATAGGTAAACTTTATAGATTTTCCCAGATTTATTAATGTTTAAAAGTCACTGTATGAAGATGCCCTTTTCTCTTTAGACAGGTTTCTCTATTATCATCTTGATTCTCCTGGGCAGTTTTTCTTCTCTTATGGGGTTCAGGGAAAAGTTCAAAGAAGAAAAAATTATTTTTACAGCATTGCAATGTGTATTCTTACTGCTGAATGAATGTTATTTACTATTTGAGTAACATATATATGAGATTTCTAACCAAAATAGGTGAGCAGGTCAGGTCAGGAAACCCATAGATGACACCATATTTATGAGATTTTTTTTTTTAATTGAAAAATACTAGTTCACCAGTTGTTGTGATTTGATGGAGAACAAGTTTCAAACTAGTTGTACAGAGGCACGAAACAAACCAATGAACAACCAACATGTTTCACACTCAGCCACGATGGTTGGCAGTAGGCAGACTGTATGGAAAGGATCTGGGTTAGAATCTCACCTGTGTCACTTTGCAGTCGTAACCCTGGAAAAGCAACATTGTTTCTCTGTGTTTCAGTTTTCTTACTGGAAATAGATAGTAGTACCTACCTTAGAGGGTTGTCATGAGGATTAAATAAACTAATATAGAAAAGTACTTAACATGGTGCCTGGCTCAGAGTAAGCACTTTTATGGGTTTTGTTACTTATATTTAATTGTTAATTTTATTTTATATATATATTGTGTGTGTGTGTGTGTGTACACATATATATATGTGTATATATATATATATATGTACACATAAAAAGTGTATTGTGTGTGTGTTATATATATAACTTCACCTAACACAAACAATCACAAGTGTTCCATGATGAGGTGTATTTACCCCCATATATATATATACAGTAAGGTTTTGTATATATTTAATTGTTAATTTTATTACAATTACACACAGTAGGTGGACACAATACTTTTTTTTTTTTTTTTTATGTGGTCCTTAGGCCACACATGCCAAGTGAGTGCTTGACCACTGAGCCCCAGCCCCTCATTATTTTTTATTATTATACTGTATTTAAGTATTATTTTGTTTTTATAGTGTTATGAAATGTTTCATATTAATCCTGAATTATGATCTGGAGAAAGAGAGGGAGAACAAAACAAAAAAAACTTAAAAATACCAGATATTTCATCACTGTTAACTCCATAGCAAAACAAATCTGCCTGGCAACCCTCAAGTTCTACAACCCTCCTTCTGAATTTAAAAATAGAAAAGATTGCTTTCTTTAAAGCATTATAAATTGTTCTACTTCTACTAGCAATTGAATATGTTAGGAAATCCAAAGGAAGAAAATAGAAAGCTTTTTTTGCATGAAGATAGAGTCCTTTTAGGATTCCAAATGAATGCTTTTGTTTCACAATTTTAAAATAGCTGTATGTTTTCTCCACATTCGTGTTCAGCCAGAAGAATGAGAAATTATACTCCATCCATGTATGATGTATCACAGTGTATTCTACTGTCATGGTAATTAATTAGAACAAAGAAAAAATAGCTGTATGTTGTAAATAGTAAAAAGTATTAAATGTTATATTAGATATAAGCAGATCCTGAAAACCAGTATATGTTAAACGGAATCATTAAAATAGCATTAATTGAAACTTCACCTAACACAAACAATCACAAGGATGTTCCATGATGAGGTGTATCTTACCCCCTACGTGAATAGAGAAGAAGCAATGATGACAACAGTAACCACAAAAATATCAGAATGAAATGCCCTATTGTCAGTACAAATTCAGGTTAGATCTTTTAGTTGTTTTGAAAGGGAGGTTTGCAAACTCCATAGAGCTGTTGCATCAGGTGCACTGATACACAAAGCAGCAGAGCCAGACCCTGTCAAGAGCAGGACCCTGTCAGCATTTTTCTTTTTAAAATTAATAACAGAGGGGATTTTTTTATTGTGTT
>CM046660.1:18161528-18186166 GCA_025594165.1 Tamias sibiricus | reverse complement strand
CCTCCTCATTTTTGAACTGGGCATAATAGTAACACCTTTCTCAAAGGGTTGTTGGGAGGTTTATATACTTTCATAATTATAAAGGGCACATGTTTGTGCTTTAGGAGTGTTTTGTTAAATAGAATTTATCCACAACACCCCAGGGCCAGCGATGCTCATCCTCCATGTGCTGGTCCCAGTTCTGGCCTTCTGTGGCCTCTATCCTGTGACTGCAGGGAAGTCCTTGCTGACACTATGTCTATTTTCCCATGAGAGAGGCGAGGATGCCACGCTCCAGAAGGGACCAGGGGAAGCCACCTCGGACCTCGCCTCCCGCCCCACCCATCAGCCCTGGGCTGAAGCCAGAGCCTGGAGCTCCTTCCTGGGCTGGCCCTCGCTGGAGAGGGGGCTGGGTGGGCCAGGCGAGCTGCCCCTTACTGCTCAGGAAGGGACCGACAGGCAGGGAAGGGTTTGTAACCGCCCAGTGGAAGCACAAAGGTGGCGCAGGAGGAGCTTCCTCTCTAGGAGGAAGGGAGAAGGTCAGCAGCTCACATCGCGCCCTGCCTGTTCCTCCCAGATGCTGTGGAAAGATGGCTTGGCTACTCCGTCATTGCTGGGCGGAGTCTTTCCTTCGCACTGGGAAGGTCCCTTGGAGGACCTGGTCCATAGAACCCGGCGCACGCTCACAGACACATGATCCCCCCTCCCCCCCCCACACACACACAGAGTACAGGGGCTGCAGGATGAAGCAACCAACTAATGACTTAGCTGTCCCCTTGACCTTCCTCTGGGCTGTCCCAGACTGCAAAGCCCCACCCTCTGGATGCACAGTGGACTACTGGGAATGATGGCTTAGCTGTTGGTATCCATTGCCCAACAGGTCAAGGTCATGGGTCAATCTCTAGATAGGGCCAGAGATTTCCTTCTCTTCTATAACCACGGATACTACCCTGAACCAGGGTTTTCTCTCTCATTCATGTGTGAAATATACAAAAGGGATGAGCTCTTGACTCCACAGAAGATAAAACTGTGCCTTCTAGGGCTGGGATTGTGGCTCAGTGGCAGAGCGCTCGCCTCGCCTTTCGATCCTCAGCACCACGTAAACATAAAGGCATTGCATTGTGTACAACTAAAGTAAATAAATAAATATTTTAAAAAAAAAAAACCTGTGCCTTCTAGCTATTTCCCACTGTTGCCCATCATCTCCACAAGGGCCCTATGGATTCTGTGACACAGACTGACTAATAAGCTCATCTCACTAGGTCCAGGGCAGTTTCCTCCTTTGTCCAATGTAGAAACAGGCTTTAGGACAGGTGGAGACCTGCTCCAAGACTCCAGAGCTGCTTCCTTTATGATGGGGTGGGCAGCTTCTGTTATGTGCGTTGAGACACAGAGGCTCCGGGAGGGGTCCCCAAAGACATGGGGATGCTGTCTTCAAGGGAGAGGAGGAGTTCTCCTGAACAAGGGCAAGGGGGCTCTTGCTGAGATCTTCACTCAGAAGGTCCAGTTTTCCCATCAGCTCCAAGGAAAATACAAGCCTGTGTTCACGTGAAAGCTTTGAGCGGATCTCATGAGTTCAGAAATTTATGCCTCTTTACTTTACTCTGATCTTGATCAAGACATAATGAGAACTAGAAGAGCAGATGCTGGGACAAAGTTGCTGTAGAAGCTGGTGAACTCCATCTATCCCTCCACCCATCCATTCCTCCATTCATTCATCCATCCATCCATCTATCCCACCATCCAGCTCCATCCATCCATCCCTCCCCATCCCTCCATCCATCCCTCCCTCCATCCATCCCTCCCTCTCCATCCATCCATCCATCAATCTCCATCCATCCATCCCTTCTCATCCCTCCATCCATCCCCATCCCTCCATCCATCCCCATCCATCCCTCCATCTATCCATCCATTTCCATCCATCCATCCCTCCCCATTTCTCCATCCATCCCCCATCCCTCTATCCATCCCTCCCCATCCATCCATCCATACTCATCCATCCCTCCATCCAGCCATCCCTCCTCATCCCTCCATCCAGTCATCCCCATCCCTCCCTCCCTCTACCCCTCCTCCACCCATCCATCCCCCATCCCTCCATCCACCCCTCCATCCATCCATCCATCCGTCCGTCCGTCCATCATCTGTTGAATACCTACAATGAGCCAGGTTTGGTATTGGGTGCTAGAGTTCCAGAGAGAAGGAAGCTGTGGTCCTTAACTTCTGTTGCTTTCCAGAAAGGAAGGCAGCCTTGCTTAGGATACAAGTGGCTGGGAGCTGTACATGAAATGGCCTAAATGAAGAAGGAAAATGTATTATCTCATAAAATAAGAAGGCCAGAGGAACTAGATGCAGTAGCTCATACCATAATCCCCAAAACTCAAGAGGCTGAGCTGGGAAGGTCACAAGTTGAAGGCCAGCCTGGGCAACTTAGCAAGACACCATCTCAAAGTTAAAAATAACAAGGGCTAGGGATATTTCTCAGTGGCAGAGTGCCCCTGGGTTCAATCCCCAGCACTGAGGGGAGGAAAAAAAATCCAGAGGTAGGTAGGAAAGTCAACTGGAACTCAATGACCTCATTGAGAATTCAAATTTTTAAAATCTTTCTACCCTCCAAGTGCCTGCCAGTTCGTCTCATGGTGTCAGGGTGGCTGCCACACTTCCAGAGACTGCAGGCTAATACTGTAAGTAATTAAAGCATAAGAGAAACAATCTCTTCTTGCTATCTTTTTTTAAGAGACCCTTTTTACATTTCCCAGCAGACCTTGCCTTCATCTCTCACGGCCAGCATGTGTCACCTGTGCATGCTCAAATTAACCTTTGAGAAGGGAAAAGGGATGACCACACTTGGATCAGGTGAGTCAGGAGTTTCTCTTGAGCTGGGGGTAGAGGTACCTTTGCTAAGGTATCTGATGAAAATCAGGATTCTGTTTATTGAGAAAGGGAAGCTGAAGCTTGGGTTAACTACTTGTGGTGTCCGTTGGCAACCAGATGAAAGGTCCAATATTTGGCATTTCTGCCTCCAACCCAGAAGCAGCTGGTAAACCCCCTCCCTGGCCTTCTCGGCCCCTCGCTCTGCATGTTTGTCTTCCCCTCTGGCTTGGACACAAACTGCTCCTTGTTTGTTGTTAAAACTTGACTGAGTGAAAACTTCCTGCATTTTCTCTCTCCCTCTATTCCAACACACACACACACACACACACACACACACACACACACACACACACACACTTCCTTTATCTAGATTTCCACCGAGTTACTCCAAACCCCTCACCTTTTGGGGAAAATAAGTATCAACACAATGCACTCTTCCTACCACAGACACCCCCAGGTCCATTTCTGACACAGTTTACATGAGGAGGCATCTGCGAGCCTCTATTTCTCCACGATTTCTAAGAATGGACTTGACCTCATTTTCAGGGGGAAAATAACATCCACACTCAAGGGCCCCTGTGGCTTGCCCAGAAGGAAGATGCTTTCAAGGGCAGTGCTCAGGAGTGGAGGCTGCTAACCTGGTTGGATCCATAGAAGGCACCAGAAGGAATCTCAGTGGTAATGGTCCTGGCAGCCAGAAACTCTGGATGGAACCACAGAACTTGTGGCAAAGGACTCAACTCTCACTCAGCTGCCGAAGGCAAGAAGAGACACCACTGCTGGATCTATTCCTTGAGATTCTGCCACCATCTTCCCTCCCATAACAAGCCCAGAGAAGCTTCCCATGTTGCCTACTGCATCAGATGCCAAAGTGGAGTCCTTCTAGGAGACCCACTAGCTGTGACAGGCTCTGCCTCCCTCCTGGATCTTCCCTGGCAATCTTAGCTCCAACTGTGCCAAGCTTCTTGCTGTGCTTCAGATGTGCTGGGCTTATTTTCACTTTGGTTTCTTCTACTTCTGGTGCCTTCCTCTGTTCTTAGCTCAGAAGCTGAGCTTTTTTTTTCAGACAAACCTTTTGCCTTTTTTTTTTTTTTTTTTTTTCAAAATATTTATTTATTTACTTTAGTTGTACACAATGCAATGCATTTATGTTTATGTGGTGCAGAGGATCGAACCTTGCTGGGCCGCGCACGTGCGAGGCGAGCGCTCTGCCGCTGAGCCACAACCCCAGCCCTGGACAAACCTTCCTTGAATACCTACAAAGGATAGTCCTTCCACCTTTATTTGATTTATTTTTGTTGTATCAGAAAATACCTTGAGAAGCCGGGTGCGGTGGCGCACACCTGTAATCCCTGCACTTGGGAGGCTGAGGCAGGAGGATCTCGAGTTCAAAGCCAGCCTTAGCAATGGCTAAGGCACTTAACAACTCAGTGAGACCCTGTCTCTAAATAAAATAGCAAAAAACGGGCTGGGGATGTGGCTCAGTGGTCGAGTGCCCCTGAGTTCAATCCCCAGTACCAAAAAGGAAATAAAATACCCTGAGAGTGGTTCATTTTTTTGTTATCTACCTCCCCAGAGGATGTAAGCCCCACTAAGGGCGAGATTTGGATTGTCTTGCTCCCCATTCTATCGTAGAGCACAGAGCTTGGCCGAGATGGTGTTCAATTATGCAGAACTTAGTGGTCACCTTATGGAATGAAATGTGGAGAAAAAACACATAATCTACCTCCAAAGTGCCTGATAGAGATTAGATTCCCCACCCTACTGCATCCTGCAAAACCGAACACACTCAAGCGAGTTGACTGAGAGAAGGAGATATAGACCACCTTGCAGATGCCCCTCCTCCTCCTCTTCTTCCCCATCCTCATCCTTTAAGGGTGACCATACTTTCAGGAGGCTTGAACAGTTTAAGTAAGCATGGAAAGAACTCTGAAACCATAATACTGTTAGATTACTATTACATTTAATAGTGATAATACCGATGTACTTCCTGCACACGAAGCACAATGCAGGTATCTGTGCCCACTTTAACAAGGGGACTCTGAGTCTCATGGAGGTTGGGTGACTTATTCAAGGTCCCTGAACTAGTAGAGATGGAACTGAGGCTGTACTCTCTTCATACTTCAACTGAAAAGTCTGAGACCTTAACCACTGCACTAACCGACTCCCTACCTGCAAAGTGGAGTCTCTGTAAGAATTAAATGAGATAATCTATCTGCCTAACACAGCTTCCTAGCATATTCTAAATAAAAGCTCCTTTGAGATAGAATTCACATACAATAAATGTCACCATTATGAAATATGCAGTTCAGTGGTTTTTAGCATATTCACAGAGTTGGGCAACCATCACCACTATCTAATCCAGAACTCCTCACAAAACCCACTCCCATTCCCTCCACCCCTACTCCTAGGTAACTACTCATCTGTTTCCTTTCTCTATGGCAATCCAGGTGCTGGTGAGCTTTGGCATTCGTGATGGAGGCCCCGAGATTTCAGCTTTCTGGCACGAGGTGATCACAAGTTGGTGGGTGTTGGCTACAGCTGGGCAGAGGCGGGAGGAGGAAGCTGAGCCAGAACCCCAGGAAGTGCTCCCGAGCTGCAGTCTGAGCCTTCCTGCACCCCTGTGGGCTCAGCCCCGCTCTTTCCCCTCTGAAGTTTTCTGTTGGTCTTGTGATCTCCTTTCCTGGCACAACGACCCGATTGTAGGTGCCCTGCTGTCCCCTCAGGAAGCTCGGGGAGAATCACAGTTTGGACCATTTTGCTCAGAGCTGCAAAGCCCCAGTGAGACCTGAGAGTATGAGTGCCGGGTGCCCCTCCTGGCCTGCTCCCTGATGGGCAGCGGCCAGGCCAGACCTGTGCATCTCTGGCTCACACACTCCCCTACCAACTGGGCACTGGAATACGGGGGGAGTAGGGGACAGTGACTGGCTGGGGCTGCCTTGCAGTGTGAAGGATGTCACCAGAAGGCAGCACACCATTGGAGGATGGAGAAAACATTCAGAGATGGACAAAACTGATGCAGAGCAGAGATGACCATGGTGGAGCACCACCAGCTCATGACTTGGGCACCAACCTGGCCTTTCTTCCTCCCCAGCTGAAGTCACCTCCACCTCCACCAGGCCTCTCTGAGACCCCGCCAGCACCAGGGCCCTGCCCCTCAAGCTCAGGTGTGGCCCTTCTCTGACCCCACCTCCCCAGTTTTCGGATCCTCAGGCATTTGCGGCAGGACTGGGGGACTTCCCCAGCAGCAGAGGATTGCAAACAAGGCAGGTGTCTGGGAGTGGCAGAAAACATCTTTCTGCACCTGCCATTTATCCGTTGCTTCTCTGCAAAATGGGACTAATGGGGCCTAAACACACAACTGTGCGGACTGGATAAGTCAATTATCCTTATTAAGAAAATAAAATCTGGGAAAGTTGCAACCTTTTTGAACCCCTGCAAAACAGAGGCCTGTGCAGAGAACCAGGAACATCAACAAGGGCCGGTGCTGAGTGCACAGATGGGCCAAGCCCGCACTGAGCACCTTACATGCGTCAGCCTGTTCCGTCTTCATGCCAGCATACGAGGTGGGCACTGCTGTGACCGTCCCCACTCAGAGATGAGGGAGCTGTGACACTTTCTTGCAAATCAATTTGTCATGGCACCCATGGGGAGGCTACGATTGGCCTGCCCGGCTGGGCTCCCTTAAGCTGCATGATTAACCCGGGCTGCAGCTACCTCCTGGTTGAGCTATTTGGAAGCACTTGGTGAAGGGCGAGCTTCTGTGCACAAGTTAGTTATTACAAGCCATTGACAGGGCGGGGGCGGGGAAGCCCAGCCAGCAGCCTCTGCACTGACCGGTGCCTGAACCCAGCCTGGGCTCTCTGCCCTGGAAGCAGGGTGATGCCTGGGGATGGACGGCCCCGTGTCCTCTCGGCCTGGCCCCATGGAGCCTAAGGGCACCTTCCAGTGGGCTCTGCTGAGGTGTGGGCAGGGGCTGCCATGGAGGGAGGTGGGATCCAGCAGGTCCGGGCAGGTCTGCTCTGCTGGGGCTGGGCACTCCTGGTGGCTGGGACACCCCAGAGCGGGCAGGCGAGCACGTCCTGAGAACACAGGCCCCTGCCCGGGAGGCCCGGCTAATGACCCCCCGCATTCCGGCCTACATGGGCCAGGAATTGGCTGAGGGCAGGCCCATTAGCTGGAATCCTCCCAGTGCTCACACATCAGAGTGGAGGGGGGAGAAGGGAAAAGTTGAAAAAGAGCTAATTATCGCTTTTATCAGAGCGGGTGGGTTGATGGGTCCAGCCCGAGGGCAGCTGGGGCTGCATTAAAGATTAAACGCCAGGTAGGGGGAGCTGGGCTTGTCATTCCACAGGAGGGAGGCCAGCAGGCCACCCCACGGAGACCTGGTGGCTTTCGGCAGCCTTAGATCTGTCAGCCGAGCCCTCTGTCCCAGCGCCCACCACAGTCACATTCCACCAGGGGACCCCTGCGGCGCACTTACTTCCGCCACTGTGCAGAGGGCAGCTGAAGTCCATGTCTATCCCCTCAAGGGATGCGGGGTCGGGGCAGCCTAATTACCCAATTGGTAGGTTTCCTGGCACCTGTCTTAAGGGGACTTAATGACACCTGCATATCACCCAGTGACCTTGTGTGTAGAACCTGCATCAGAATTATACATGGCCCAGCAAGGTCAGCTAGTCTGACCTTTCTTGTTATTACTGAGTAGGGGTCTGAGGCCCAGAGAAGGAAAGGGCCTCCGTCAATCACACGGCTAGGTGCTTAGTCCCTGGAGGCTGTAGCTCCCTGGAGGATCGGGCTGCGTCTCCAACACCAGTCTGTATCCCTAATGTCTTGAGGTTAGCGAAACAGGGTAACAGTGACTAGGTGACTTCATCATGCCATTTTAACCCAGCAGCGTTTTGGACACACTGGGTGTTCAGTGAGTGACTGTTGGTTACATGGATGATAAGAGGGTGGCACCTAAGAGAGCGTAGTGGGGATTTTCCAAACCTTGGGAGTGAAATCATTGGCTGTGGTGAATGGATGGAGGTATGTGTCGTGGTCTTAAGTTACCAGGTCAAACCAAGGTAGATGGGGATTGGGTTACTAAGTGCCACAAACAGACTGACCACAGGCAGGTGGCATTGGGGCTGGCAGCTGGCAGCTGTGCTAATAGTCTACATTGTGGGGCTGGCATTGTGGCTCAGTGGGAGAGTGCTCACCTAGCATGCATGAGGCCCTGGGTTCAATCTTCGGCACCACATAAAACTTAAAAAATAAAGATATTGTGTCCACCTAAAAAAAACTAAAAAATAAATGTTAAAAAAAATAGTCTACATTGTGTTTGATGAAGATGGCCACCAAGATATCTCTACCTCCACAGAGACACTTGGCCCCACTTGTGACCCATGGCCCCACCTGGCCAGCTTGGCTCTTCTGAGGATCTGCCCTTGCCCAGGAGAGTGAACGGGGCTCCCTGCTTCTTTCTCTTGGTAATGTCGTATCAACCTCTCTAGAAGCCAGAGTTTTTCCAGCTTTTTTTTTTTCTATTTTTCCAAGCTTCCAACCACAGTTCAGAACTTGATGGCTGTTGTCACCTCTCCCCAAGGTGAAGAGATTCCACAAATGACATGTTGACAAAGATCTGCCCAAGTCAAGAGGGCCCTATCTTTCCCTGCCCTGTTCACCTGCACTGTCCACACACAATGATCTGAGCTGGGTCCCCTGGTGGCAGTGGTGGTGGTGGTGGTAGGCAATAAATGAGTCTGAGCAAGGAGAGAGAAAAAGGAGTTGGGGTTCACAAAGGACCCCAACCTCCAACTGCACTGGCCACATCAATAGCCAGCCAAAGTGATGCTGATTGCTGGGAAAGTTTTGATTGTGAATCTTCACAATCAGGCATCCTAAGAAAAGTCAGGGAGTCCTGGATGGTAGGACCCACCCCAGAACTTCTCCTACAGAGCATCATTCACCACAGAGGTAATTGACCTTTTGATTAATTGTATGAGTGTTTGATTATCTATCCCCTCCACTAGATTGTGAACTCTGTGAAAACTTTCACTTACCCCTGAACCTCCAGCAGCTGGCCTGTGCTGGACTGAATAAATATTTATTGATGGTGAAAGGGGAGGAGGGAGGGAGAGAGGAAGGAAGAACAGAGGAAGGAAGAAAAAGGAGGAAGCACTTTTCCAGGAATTGAGGCCGATGTAGCCAGGCTTTGCTCATGAGAGCCCGCGGTTTGGCGCAGGGGAGAGATGAGGATGGAAGGGAGGTTCATGAGGCACAAAAGGAAGACTGGCCCAAAGAGGGGAAGGTCTCTTCTGGGGAGAGCTGGAACATCTTCTGTGGCTGGGTCTCAGGTTGAGCAGGAGTTGGGAGTTGAGTTTCCTCAAAAGGAGGAAAATCATGCTCAGCAGAACTGGCATGAGCAAAGACAGAGCTGCAACAGATAGTTAGCTGCAGGGACAGGAGCAGTGGCTCAGGTGATGGGGAGTCGATATCTGGGGAGGTGTGGAAGAGCTGGGGACTGCTGGGTTTTATTTATTTTGTTTTATTTTGGGAGGGGCTGGGGGTTGAACTCAGGAGTGCTCTAACACTGATCTACATCCTCAGTCCTTTTTTATTTCTTATTTGGGGTCTTGCTAGAATTGCCCAAACTGGCCTGAACTTGCAATCCTCCTGTTTCAGCCTCCCAAGTAGTTGAGATTGCAAGTGTGCACCACTGTGCTGGACCAGCTGAGGGTTTTTTTTTTTTTTTTTAATATTTATTTATTTACTTTAGTTGTACACAATGCAATGCATTTATGTTTACGTGGTGCTGAGGATCGAACCCGGGCCACGCACGTGCGAGGCAAGTGCTCTGCCGCTGAGCCACAACCCCAGCCCACCAGCTGAACAGGAGTGTGACACGCCAGCCAGCAAGAATAAAAAGGGGGCTTTGAAACTCTGAGAGCTGGCATTGACTTCACTAGAAACAGAATCCATTTACTTTGGAGTCAAGAAAGCTCTAGAGTTCCTGAAACCCCTGCAGATGGTGGTCCTTTGCCAGTGTGATCAGGGCACCAAAAAGACCAGCCCTGGTGGCAGGGCAAAACTGGGTTCCACGTGAGGATATTTCTGGCTGGAAGTCTTTCTGGCCTGGTGGCAGGGACATGTCTCCTGATGGTGGGAACTTCCTGCTTGGTGCTCCCTCTAGGCACACTGACATGCTTCCAGCTGAGCTGATGGGCTGGGTGGGGAAGGCTTGAGGGGCCCAGATGAGCCCTTCCTTGCTTTTCTCTTCCTAGCTGTGTGATCTTGGACAAGGTTCTGCATCTCTCTGTGCTTCCATTTCTTCACCTGTGAAATGGAGATGGGGGCTGTGATAGGAAGTCAATAGGATGAGGCACACAAAGTCCTTGGCACAGTGGTGGCCTGCTGGAAGTGCTCATTAAATTGATGGTCTGCCTTCCTCTAGTCCTGTCATTCCACCCCCTCCCATTCCCCTTGCTCCTGCTTTGTCTCTTCTGGAGAGCCTTGCCCAGGGCTCCTGAGGCAACCTATGGCTGGGAAGATCCTTGGAGATTGGGCCTAAGGAAGGCAGGCTTGTGGCACAGTCTGAAAAGTGTCACCATGGATGCCACTGTCCAAACCTGTGGCTGCAGAAGACAGATTCCAGCCCAAGGCCTGTGCCCAGCAGTGTCACCAGGAATCTCCCAGTGGCAGAAACCCATGACCCTGGGACTCCTTTCAGACTGAGTGACCAACACAGTTACTGGGGTGAGGGGGTTCGACAACGCTGAGCATCCAAGAGCTCCTGGTGACTCGTCTCAGGGCCTCGGCTCCTGACGGCAGTCCCTGGAGGAGCTGCTCCCCTTTGCTCCCCCATCCAGCCCTCTGTCATGGGCAGGAATCAGGGGAACCCCACCACAGGCCTGCATTCTTCCTCCCAAGCACCCTCCAGCTGGGCAGCCCCTGCCCCTCAGGAAGCACTTTAGGCAGAGATGGGAAACCACAAAAATGTTAAGCTGAGATGAAGGAACGTAATGGGCTCTAATCTGAACTGACAGCAGCATTATTAGCCAGCTAAAGGCCGCAGGAGCAGCAGGATGGGCCTAGAGGGAAGGGGAGCGAGGAGGAGGAGGGACAGGGCACAGAGACACAGAACAGATGGGAGAAGGAGGCAGGGCCTCCGGGCTGGAGACGCAGGTGGAAGTGAGAGGGTGAGAGGGGCTGCCGGGGGCCTGCATTTGATGATCCCAGCGATGAGGCTGATAACCACGGCAGCTGCCTCTGGATCAGAGCAGGCGCGTGCCAGGTACTGTTGGCAGCACTGCGGGAGCGAATGTTATCCTCACAGCATAGGTGTTAGAGTTATCATTCCCATTTTACAGATGGTAGAGAAATTGAGGCACGGGGAGGCCTGTCAATCGAGAATGCCATCCAGATTGCAAGGCTGGGGCTGGCTGCTCCTGGAAGCCTTCCTTGACCACCTGGAGATCAAAAGGCAAAGGTCCCTTTTAGGAGTCAATGGAATGCAACTGGCACTTTCAGGATGAGGAAGGGCTTGAGGGCTGCAGGGAGGGGAAGGGAAGCCTCCCACTCCCATCCCCCACCCCCTACCAATGCCTTCCAGATCCTGGACTGCCTCAGATCTGGAAGGGAAGAGAAGACGAGTTCTCAGTAACCACAGCAGAGGTCTGGATGCGGGGCCAGAGGAATGCCAGGGAGAAGGGGAGCCAGAAACACAAAGGTCAGAGATCTTAATTAGCCTTTTTGGAGTCAGAGAGGTCGGAGGTCTCATTCAGTCTTTGGGGGTCAGAGTTCCACTTAACCAACAGGATCTGGAGGCCATGACCACTGACAGTTGGCTGGTGCCCACCAAGGCCGTGATGGACATGTGGGTAAGGACAGGACTTCCACTTTCTTCCAAGGAGGGCGAGAGGGGTGTGGTCATCAGCTGTTCCTGCTGGACTAAAGTGGTCACAGCCCAGAGGTCCTGATCCAAAGGGGGAACCTCTCTAAGGAAGTAGCACACTCCTGTCCATCCTGCGTCTAGATGTAGTCAGCTCCTGACCCTCTGTCCTGCCTGGAAATCAGATTTTCAAAACGTAGGGACACAGATGAATTCTAGCTGCGCTTGGTAGGATCTAGCTGGGAGATGGTTGTCTTCCACTGCAGGGCGGGGCCGAGCAGGCCAGCAGACACAATTTGAGACAGGAGCGCTCTGCTTTGGAGGCCAGGAAGTGGCTGAGAGGCCACCTGGGTCCAAAGCCTGACAGCATGACCTCATGGGGGTCACTTACCCTTTGCGTGCCTCTGTTTCCCGCTCTGCATGGTACCTGGCTCCTGGTAGGGTGGGTGCAAGGTTAAGGAGCTCATCTAAGTAAAGCGTTTTACACGGTGCCACGTGCTCCGCCAGGGCTCGCAGCTGTGGTTTTCATCACTGTGAACACTACACGCCCTGGGCCTGCTGCAAGGAGAGCTTCTGTCCCTTCTTTGCGTGGGGAGGTTTTTCATCTATGACAAGAGATAGGCCACCAGACCATCAGGAGTCGTTTGGGTTTCACATTTGACAAGCACTGTTTATAGAAGAGCCAGGCGCCCCCGGGATGGGGCATTCAAACCTAGATTGGTGTACACTGTAAAAATGCTGCAGCAGTGTTAGGAGCCTCTGTCCCCAAGGGACTTCCAGAGGCCAGGAGTTTATCAGTGGAATCAGCCACAGCATCGGGGTCCTCTCTCCCTAGCCTCAGCCAAGGACAGCAACTATAATCAAAGAATAATAATCCTGTGTGCCAGGCACTTCCTAGGGACACCCTTCAATCCTCCCAGGGGGCCTGTAAGGTGGGTTTTTATCGCCCTACGCCATAACCTTCCAGGATACCTGCATCCAGCTCCCCACTGCTCCCCCCCACCACCACCAGCGCCTCCTTAAGTTTCAGGCAGGGGCTGGGCTCTTTCCTCTGGGGAGCCTTCTCTGACTTGCTGGAGGCCAGGTCAGTACTGGTCTGCCTCCTGCTCATTAAAACTCATTCCACTTTATTTCTATCCTACCCTATCCCATCCTATTCTATTCAGGGTCTATAACACAGTCACATGATTCAGAACTCAAAAGCAACAACAAGGAACACAGTGAAAAGTCCCTGTGCCCTCCCACCCCCACCCCCAGCCCCTGGGTTCTGCTGCCCCAGGGAGCAGGGCTGTCAGTTTCATCACACTGAACAGTGATGACTTGTTTATCTGCCCTGTCCTTCAGGAGCAGGGACTGCACCTACCTTATTAACTGCCTCATTTCTACAGCCCTGCACAGTGCCTGGCACATGCCAGGAGTACTGTTATGCTGTCTGTCTGTCAAATATAAATATATTTATATACAATTTTTTAATAAAGATATTTATATACAATTTTTTAAATGAATGAGACTCCAAAAAGAAACGTGGCTTGCCCAATTAACTCCCCCTCCCGAGACTATGTTCACTGGAAATTGTTCATTAGTGACCATCTGTCCCTTCTTCTTGGATCTACGACTATCCTCTGTGAACTGGATTCTGATTTCATTTTTGGGGTGTGATCTTTAAATGGGAACATACATATTACCCTTTATTAATGAGCACAAAGTGAAGAGGAAATGGGGCATCACCCCACGTAAGGCCCCTGGTGTGCCCAGTCCCCGCTCCATTTCACCATCACCCTGACATTGTGCTCAGGATGTTACTGCTGCAGCCATGCCCTTGGGGCTCCCTTTCCTCCTCCAGGAGGTGGGATGAGGCCTGATCATCTGGGCATTTTCCATGGCTCCCCTAGCTTACTTCCCACCTGGTTGGGGGGGGGGGTCTTCTTCACACCTGCAGTAAGTGAGACAGACGCTGCTGCGGAAGGTCTGGGGTCAAAGCGGCTGCTCCATCCCCGGACAACAAGTGCTCCCGAGGGGTGAGCACAGTTTTCTGGTCTGACTTCCACACCAGCCAGTCTGGCCAAGACCCCAGCTCTGGCCCAGGCTAAGGGATAAGTACTCTCAGCCATGGGTCCTCTGAAGAGCTGGAGGGAGGGGCAGGTGGAACTGAAAGAGGGGGACCTCCGTGGGCAGCATGGGTCAACCCAGGCGCCATCTCCGCCAGGGCCCAACAGGCTGCTTTCCAGCTAGGCCAGCTCATTCCCCCCGTGGCAGCCCAGGTTCAGGCTTCTGCGTAAGTCTTGTTCCTGGTGCTTGAGGCAGCAAGAGATTCTGGGAGCTGTGAAAGGAAGGCGAGAGGGAGTGAGGGGAAGGAAAGGGAGGAGAGAAAAGGGCAGGGAGTCTGGGCAGTGAGGAGCCAAAGTGTCAGGGAGGGACAAGGTGTCAGCTACCGCAGGAAGCCTGCTGCGGCTGGATGCTGCAGGGGAGGGAAAAGGGGTCGGGGAGAGTACGGAGAACAAGATTCACAGGTTCATTTCCACCCTTGTCCTCCCAGTCATTCATTTGTCCAATAAAACAAAGGTTGCCAATACTGAGAGCTGATTGCTAATCGAGGTACATGGAAAAATAAAAAAAAAAAAAGAGCAAATAACTATTTGATGGGTTGCAGGAACAGAGATGTTGTGAGAGTGGGCAGATTTCACTGGAGGTATTTAAACCAAGACATGAAGGAAATACAGAAACAGCCAACCCACTTGTCCTCCTCAGCTCCGTGGCCCATCTCTCCCCAGATCTCCAAATCTCAATCCAGCTGTTGCCATCACTGAGTTGAATCCTAGCCCTGCATGTACTTGCTGTGTAGCCTCAGGAAAGTGATCTAACCTCTCTGAGTCCCAGTTTTCTCATCTATTAAGTAGGAACTGTGCCAACCTGAGCGTTGTCATGGGATTCAAACACAGTGATGCACAGGAGAGGGTCCCTCGCACCTGTGTAAAACATGCTCAAAGCACCTTACTGTCGCTATTGTCAGTGGCAGCAACAGCCGCAGCAACTTCATGTACTGAAGGGCAGGCCTCTGTGGGCTAGAGAAGCGAGCTGAGCCCGTTCCCAGAGCCCCCCATGCCGGCCCCCACCCCCCGCCCTTGTGGAAACATGAGTAGCAGAGCTTGAGGATCTCATGCGTGCCCCCCACGCCCCTTAATCCTTCCTGAACTTGGGGGTGGGGGTGGGGCGGGGGGCAGCACGGCTGCCACACCTGCGCGGCTCTGACATCTCCTGCCTCTGGGCAGAGAAAGCAATTTCAGAAATGACATGTTGCCAACAAGCAGAAATCAGCTTGTGAATTAAAATGTGTCGGCGTCAGGTGACCCCAGGCGCGGAGGGCTGGCTGCATGCAGACAGCTGAGATTAGAGGCTGTCAGCCGGGGGAGGCTGTGTGGGAAGGGGTGGTGCACCCGGGGCCGCCGCTGCTCTCCAGGCCCTTGGCTGCCCTGGACTTGTTCAGACAGGGGGGCAGGAATTTGGACACCGGGTCGGGTCTGCCATGGCTCTGACCAGTCTCCATTTCTCAACTGGACACTCTCCATAGTGAAGGGGCAGGGAGCCGGGTGGGGGGTCTGCTCGGCTCCCCTGAGATGGCTCCAGGTAAACACACTAATGGGCCCAAGAGAGTCAGGGAGGAATGTGGGCCCCACAGCCCCTGGGGACTCTGAAGGATGGGAGTGAGGGATCAGACACCCAAGAGGCAGGCAGCTCCTCTCGGCAGGCATGCAAGGAGGAGAGAGAGAGAGAGAAAGAGGAATGGGCAAATGTGGCCAAATGTTTTTGAAGGGGGGATGCCCTGGGTAGGAACCCACCTAGTGTTTGTCTCAACAAGCCCTGATCCCCTAGGAAGAGTGGCAGCTTCGAGCAGTGGAAGGTGGAGAGGCCTGAGGGCCTGCTCAGGAACCGGTTTATGGGCAGGAGCAGGGAAGGTTCAGATCGGGGTGGGGGAGGCTGAAGGCAAGAAGGGCGGTAAGACCCAGGGCTCATGCTAGCCATGCGGACCGGCCCTGGGTGTAGCCCCTCACCACGCTGTGCCTCGGATCCCCTCTCTGTGCAAAGGGGCGGGGCGCCTGCCATGTGAGAACAGGCGAGGAGTCTCTTGATAACCGGGAGCCTGATGTTTCTGTGTCTGTCCTGCTCAGAACCAGCTGGAGTCCGGACCCCAGAACACTGGGCACCAGAAACGAGTCAGGACAGGGATGCAGAGGGAAGCATAGTGCCCTCAGGGCTGCCTCTCTCCCCAAAGACCCCCGCTGAGGCAATGTGGTCCCCACCCAGCAGGGCTGAAGAGCTGGGGCAGGGCAGGTCTGGGCTGGGAGTTAAGCATTCTTTGCTTCCCTTGCTCAGAAAAGGGCCCCCTGCACCAGACCCCCAAGAGCAGCGGCTTCCCAAAGTATGCTGGGAAGGTAGCGCGGCTGACAGAGGACTCTGGGGTTGAATATACAGATGGTCCAAATCATTGCCTGGCCCTGGCTCTCGTTTCTCCCATTGAACCATGAGTCCCAGAGGGCTCCTGCTTCACCTTATCTTCCCCCCTTCCCCCATGCTGCTGGCCATAGGGTGGCAGGTCTGGAAATATTTATCAACTGCAGGGCAGACCCAGGCTCTGGCCTGGTCTAACTTGTGTATCAACTGGGATGTATCAGATCCTTCCTCTAGGCCTCAATTTACCCCCAAACCTATAAGAAGGAGTGATCTGTCCCTGCTTTACCTGCTCCTGAGGAATCACAGTAATGTTGAAGAGAAAGAAGCGGTGTTCCGGAGGCCAGTAGATCTGGGTTCAAATCCTGGCACTGCTCCTTGCTAGTGGTAATTAGGAGCCTTCCCATTCTAAGCCTCCATTTTTAAAAAATATTTGTTTATTTGTTTTAGTTGTACACAATGCCTTTATGTTTACGTGGTGCTGAGGATCAAGCCTGGGCCGCACACGTGCTAGGCGAGCGCTCCACTGCTGAGCCACAATCCCAGCCCCCCAAGCCTCCATTCTTAACCATTGCAGGTGGTAGCGGCCAATGGACAGAGTTATCACAATAAATTGAGATGAAATAAGTACAAATAACTGGCATGTAGTTTATTGGTTTATTGTCTTTTTTCCCCACCAGGATGTCAGCCTCACAAGGCTAGGATTTGGTCTTATACACCACTGCACCTTGCACCTAGGGTGGCACCTGGAATTCAGTAGGAGCTCCCTAAAAAATTGCTGCTTGAATGAATGACTCCATCAGGCACTCAATAAATGCAGGGTCTGTGCATCCTTCGTCTGACAGGCAACAGAGGGTGCCAGGGTCGCTGAACTTATCTAGACCATGAACAGATTCTACCCAGGAGAGCCAGGCTGGAGCATGCGTGAATGAGGAGGGCTGGGGCAGGAAGTGTTGCAAGTTGGGGGCCCCCTGTCTAACAGGGCTCCCTCAGGCTGGCTGACTGTGGCCAGATGGGAATGCAGGCCTAGTTTCCCAGTGTAACTGATTCTTCAAGAAAAATCCAGAAAGCAATTCCTTTTTAAAGGAAAAACACAAATGAGAGCAAATAAAATACATCTGTGGCCAGGAGGGGCCCAGTGGTGTAGCCTGAACTTCCAGGGCAATACAGGCGGAAGGTTCCCCTGGAATGACCTCGGTGGGGTCCTCATCTCTCAAGGCCTCTGGGGCCATCCCAGTCTCTGAGACTTGGGACTCGGCTTGGAGGAAATGCTGACATCCATTCAGATCCAAGAGGCCAGGAAAGAAGCCACTTCCTGAGTCCTTGGGCTCAGGATGGATCTAGGCTTTGGCTCCCAGGCTCAGGATGAGCGCGCTCCCACAGTGTCTGGTCTCGGTAGACATTCACTAACTATTGACTGAACAAGTCTCTTCTAGACAATGAAGATGTGCCTCATCTGGAAAATGGGCACGGTGATGTGGCCCCCAACTACATCACAGGGCTAGAGAAATCGAGGGAGATTAAGGAGATAGAAGTGTTTCTGAAAATTGAAATTGCTCCACAAACGCTAGGTGTCATCATCCTTGTTGTTATTATGAACACCTTTGCTCGAGCAGAAGAAGGGGTTCTGGGACCCAGAGGGGCAGAGACTCTGCAAGGACATCACAAGGAGCATCTGGATCAAGCCCAGCAGGACTCATCACAGAGGGGTCACATGCTCACCAGCTCCAAGACGGACCATCATGGTCATAGGATACAGGAGCTTGTGTGACTTCCTGGCCACCTGGTGTCTAGTTGAGTCGGGGGACCCAGTCAGGCCAGGCCATATCTCCCAAGACAGAGGGTTTTTGGGGAAGCACAGACCCCATATATGCTGCTTATGAAATAGAGAAACTATATAAATAACATAAATACTTTCCCATATATCTTAGCTATATAAATTATTCTCATTTGCTCTAAAAACTATATATGTGAGGTAGACAAAAATACCCTGTGAGCTTTTTTCCCTTAAAGCTGGAGAAGGAGGCGATAGTGGCTGCTCTGATCCCTGGGGGCCCCAATTGGGCTGAGGTGGATCTCTCAGGGTAACTGAAAGAGAAAGGGCTGAGATCAAGGAACGAGAAGGAAGGGAAAGGGCTGCAGAGAGAGGACCCCACAAACTGAGGTACCCTCAGAGCCTGCACCCAGACCCGTGACCTGGGGTGCCAGTGTCAGTGGTCAGCTTTAGCTGAGGTCCTCTGTGTCCACCCTTTTATCCTCCTGCAACCCCAACCCTTTCAGCCATAGAGTTGGGGTGCAGATGGTGGGAGTGGTAGGTCAGGGAGCCCTGGGCCTCAGGTTGTTCCCAAGACCCTCTTCCAATCCGTGCAGGCTCTGCTGCCTTATGCCCAAGCCTGAGCCAGGGGGAGGCAGGGCTGGGGTCACAGAGGAGCAAGACAGATGGGCTGGCAGAGAACGAGTCTCAATACAGCAGGGAAGTAGAAAAAGTTAGAAAGCGGGCCCCTTGATGTTGGTTTTTTTTTTTTTTTTTTTCCTCCTTCTGCCAAGATATGGGCCAGCTGTGAGGGGTCTCAGGTCAGTTTGGCTTCTTATTGGAGCCTCTGCCATCAAAGATCCTTCTAGCATCCCCAGGCTGCCCTGAGCCACTGAAGACAGGGTGGCTCCTCCAGGCCCCTGGAGGTCTCAGGAAGGCTGCTGGGCCCAGACATGGGGCTTTCTTCCTGAAACTGGCATCCATGAGGGTTCTGAGCACTTGGCTGATTCTGAAGTTTCCTGTTTCAGCAGAGGGTCAGGAACCCTGGGTTCAGGGGGAAAGGAAGCTTACAGGAGGGGCGCGGTGGGGCCGGCCAAGTGTCCAAGGGCTTCCCGAAGGAGGTCACTTCCTTCTGGCTGGCCTCGGGCCCTACTGTGGTAAAGCACACAGCCTCCAGCCAACTGAGCCCTGCGAGGTCTTCGTCCTGCAGCAGAGGAGATGTGAGCAGCTCCACGGGACTCCCTGCCTGGCTCCAGTGTCAGGTGCATGTGGGTTGCCTGTGCACGTGAGCCAGTTTCTCTCCTTCCACACAGGGCCTTCGTAAGGGGCCCTGGAAACGTCCACAGGACCCAAGGAAGTTAGCAAAGTCACTTCTATTCCTCAGGTAGAAGCCCAAGTGGGGGGCCAGGCTTAGCAAAGTCTCTGCCAGGGCAAAAGCCTGCATTAGATAAGCAGCCACGAGAGTAGAAATGGAACCCAAGTCCCAGCTCCTGAGCCAATGGCTCTTCTGCATCACAAACATCAGCAGGTGTGGGGGTCTCACAGCCCAGGGGACCCCAGCCATGGGGAGGTGGTCAGAATGCATGCCAGATCAGGCTGGAACACTGAGCTTCCATACCCCAGCTGGGTACCAGGAGACTGTCACCCTCCTCTGGTCTGCAACTAAAGGTCCCTTTGACCATCAGGGAAAATGAGGAGGGGCCCCTGTCTCCCTGTCCAATCTCAGCTGCATTGTCTGAGTCCCACCTTAGAACAGGCTCCTACATCCTATCTGCCTTGCTGGTCTAATTGAGCAGTGCCAGGTGGCTGCGGGAAACTCAGCTCTCGAGACTAGCATGAGGCCTCAATGCAGGCCTGTTTGAAAAGCCTGGGGCACGTATCTAACTTGGGTGCATTCAAGCCCAGAAAGCTTTTCTTGCTCTAAGCAAGTAGCTCCCACCACCATCTTTAGCACAGCAAAGCCCCTGGTGTAGTACAAACATAGGGCACCCAGAGCTCACTGCAATCTGAGCAGGGCCAGGGGACTGGACTGGCCCATCCCAGACAAAAGCCTATATGTGCTTCCAGCTGGCACTGCCTCCCCTGTGTTCCCCCAATGGCTTGCTAGCTCCAGGCCACACATCTGGGGAATTGAGATGGCCAGATAACCTCTCCCCCGTGCACAACCTATTCATGCCCTCCTCTTGCTCTCCACTGTTTTCCTCCCTGTCCCTTCCCAGTCTGCCCTCCTGCTCTGAGTCCTCAACAAGGTCGGGGACCCTTGGGTTCAGGGGCAAGGCCCTGCTTCTCTTTGCTGAGTGTGGAGGGAGGCAAGGGTAGGCCGAGGGTCTGTGGAAGGAGGAGCGGTGAGCGGCACATGGTGTGCACTGGCGTACATCCGTGTGTGCAGGCACGCCGTGCAAGCGGGCCGCGGAGGTCCTGGTGGTGCGGGCGGGCTCCGGGGCAGCCACCTAGCGCTTACAGGTGTACACGAGCTCCTGCTGCGCGCACTGCTGGCACTCCACATAGCAGCACCACTGCACCTGGCAGTGGCAGGAGAAGGCCACCAGACGGCTCTGGGTGTCATAGCCCCGCCCGCAGCACAGGCTGCTACAGCTGGCCTCCCGGGAGCACACCCTGCCCGCCGTGCCCGGCGAGTACTTGCTGGGCCTGCAGAAGCTTGGGGAGTCCTCCATGTACACCAGGTCCCCGGGCCGGGGCGCCAGGCCCTTGGTGGGGCTGCCTGGCTTGGCAGGTGCCCACAGCTCCAGACGGCCCAGCGCCTCGTTGGTAGCACTGGATACCTTGACGGCCGAGTCGTAGCGCAGCTTCAGCACCTGGCCCGTCTCACGAAACGGTGAGAGCTGCTTCCAGCAGGTGCGCACTGCACAGGAGCCCGACACGCCGTGGCACTTACAGGTGGTCCTGAGGCCACTCTTCACGGCCTGCAAAGAGAGACAGAGTAGAGGCCTGGTCAGGGGCCTGGGCCAGCAGCCCATGCCTGCCTCCAAGTGCCAACCCACGCAGAGGAGTGTTGGGAGGATGGGAAGGGGACAGGAAGGCCCAGTGAGGGAGACAAACAGCAGAAGGCTCCCATTCCTCCAGGCAGGGCACACCTTGATGAGAGCAGTGTGGGCCAGGGCTCAGCCCCAGCTCCTCCCCTTGGCCTGAAGCTTTTGTGGTGCATACAATCTGCACAACTGAACGCAGCAGCCCTGGCTCATACAACTCAGTGTGATAAGGACACAGAATACAGAATTCAGTTTCCTAAAGAATTGGAGCACGGGTCTCTGCCAGCCTTCTCCCTCCAGTAGACCTAGATCCTTATTACCCTCAGTTCTCCCACTACTATTGTGACCTTGGCTAAGTCCCTCCCCTCTCTGGGCCTCCTGCATCTTCCTATCCAGGAAATGGAGGAGAAGCTGGGGTTGCACCAGATCAAAATTATGGAATGATGTTGGCTTTGTCCTTGAAATGAAGACCCTTCTCCAAACACATTCCTGCTTCACCAAAGCCTGGTCCCAGGCCCAGCTCCTGCCACTGCCCAGCCATCCATGCTGCTCAAGACCCTTCTTACTCCTGGTGTCTGGTCATGGTCCAGGGTAGATGCTCAGAGAATGTTAGTTGAGGTCATGAAGTTCATGCTGGGATGGCCGTGGGGTGGGGGGTGCTATCTAACCTCCATAGACCTTGGTCCCCGACTCTGCACCCTGCCTGTGGATGTACTTTGGGCAGCTGGGGAATGTGCTCACCTTGATGCCCACGTGGGTGTTGTGGGCATCAGCCCGTGCCCGCAGGTCCTTGCTTCCTCTCTTGGGCCCCAGGAAGTTACTCAGGAACTTGGTGCTGTACTTGAGGTTGTCGCCACACACACCCCACTGCCAGGCCTGCCGGCTCTCCAGGCCAGGGGAGTCGTCACAGGTGCAGCGCTCCATGCGCCCAGCACTGCAGGCTCGGGCCAGTGCGTGGGTAAGGGCAGCCGAGGACACCGCATACAGGAAGGCCGTCTCCTTAAAACCTGTGCCAGGCACCCAGGGGACATCAGCAGGAAGGAAAAGAGAAGCTCAGAGGTTGTCCGATGCTCTCTGAGGGCAGGAGGGATATGCCCTGTGGGTTTCTCGTGCTTCCTGACACTTGGGTCTCCTGCCTGGCTTTCCCTGACTGAGCACCGCCCCCCACATAATTCTAGGACCAGTGCTATGCTTACACTGTTGGGGAGTGGCCCAAACCTGGCTTCCCGGTGGGCTCACTGTCCCCTCCTTCTCCCCAATGTATCAGGGTCGTGTGACACATGGAGAGAGGGGGAAGCAGGCCACTACCTCTGCTCCAGACCCTCCCCTGCCACCAAGAGCAGCTGGCCTAGAAGGGGGCCGGCTGCCTGCCCCATCACCATCACGGCATGTTTGTAGAAGTCCCCACTATAGCCCTTTGCACTTGGCAACGGAGTCGCCCAATGACCTGTCTCTCCTTTCTAGACCACATGCTTTCATCAGGCAAATGGGTCACATTTGGCTCTGTCCCTCCAGCAGCCAGCACAGTGCCTGGATCACTGTGAGCCTCCATGCTCAGGGGGTGATGGGTGGGTGGAGGCGCAGAGGGATGGATGCAGGAAGAAGGGAGGGAGGCAGGGTGGGAGGAGGAGTGGGGGGTTCATCCAGGGATGCAACAAACAAAGAGACAGATGAGTAGGTGAGCTGATGAATCAGCGGCTTCATGTACTCCATCAGTGACTAATGCCTCTGATCCTATACGCTCCCGCGCCTTGTCTCACTTGTGTGTGGAGAAGGCCCAGGGAGGTGGCTGGGGCTCCCTGTCTCATCTGTGGGCTCCCCAGAAGAGGGACTTGTGTCCCCCTTCTTTTATGTCTTCCTTGATCCTCTCTTCTCCAAACCTGAAGATAGGCCCCAACTGGCCTTTAGCAGACCCTCACTAACTCCCCAAAGCCCTTCTCACTTGAGGCCGTGCCAGGGGACCAAGGGCAGTGCACCCTGCTGGGCCCCCCAAAACCTCCTCCTCCCTTGCACTCCTCCCCTCCCTCCTGCCCACCTCTCTTGAGCAGGCCGGTCCTCCCCTCCAGGCTGCAGTTCCAGCGCTCATGCCGGAACTGGAACTGACATTCCAGCAGACCCAGGTGGGCCGCGTCCCGCAGGGTCTCGGCCAGGCCAGGCTCCCTCCGGCAGAGCTGCTTCTGTCTTCGGGACAGCTTCAGCAGGTCGCACTGCTTCAGGTGGGCCCCGCTCTGAGCCGGGGCTGCCGCAGTGCCCAGCCCTGGGAAGGGCGTCAGGACCTCCCGCCCCGTCAGGCTGCAGAGGGTGGGAGAAGGGAGACAGGTGAGCCGCGGGGTCGTGAAAGGGCCAGGCGAGGGATGACCATCCCTGTGGACATGGGACAGGTGACAAAAAGGGGCTCTGTTGGAAGGGCTCTTTCCTGGGATCTTCGTTTATGCCCTTGGGGGCAGCAGTCTGCCCCACAGTGGGTCTGTCCCCTTAGGAGACCAAGGTGCTTGTGGCAAGATTAGGACAGAAAGCCGGGCGTGGTGGCGCATGCCTGTAATCCCAGCACTTTGGGAGGCTGAGACAGGAGGATCGCGAGTTCAAAGCCAGCCTCAGCAATGGCGAGGCACTTAGCAACTCAGTGAGACCCTGTCTCTAAATAAAATACAAAAAAGGGCTGGGGGATGTGGCCCAGTGGTTAAGTGCCCCTGAGTTCAATCCCTGGTACCACACACACACACACACACACACACACAAAAAGATTAGGACAGAACCTCAAATCCAAGTTTTCCAGAGTCCAGTTTCTGCTCTTACCTGTCCTATTTCCCAAATTTGCCCAATCACAGAAATCATCTGGGTGCTTTTTAAAATACAGATTCCTGGGACCCACACTTAGCAATTCTCATTCTATTGGTCTGGAGCAGGGCCTGGGAATCTGTAGATTTGCCACATTCCTCGGGCAGCTGATAAAATGGGGAAGTTTGGGGAATATTGCACATAGCATTGGTGACCTCCCAGAGGAGGACACCATCCTAAGAGGAGCAGGCACAAGGGAGAAAACACCCAGGCACAGTTCCCCATGTCCCCCCCTCTTGCATTATATCACTGCCCAGTAAGACCTGGGTTGTTTCCTGAATCCCAGGTACATTGTCAATCATCTAGCTGTTCCAGGCCTCGTATATTGGGTGCTTGGGGGAAGGACGGAAAGAAGGAAGGAAGGAAGGAAGGAAGGAAGGAAGGAAGGAAGGGAGGGAGGGAGGGAGGGAGGAAGGCTGACAGATGGTTGGATGAAGGCAAATCCCAGACTTCTTATCCTATATCCAAAGTCCATTGATTCTGGAGTTAGGTGCCAAATTCTAAGCCTGACTCTGCCACTTCCTAGCTGTGCAATCCTGAAGCCTGGGTTTTCTCCTCTGCAAAGTATAAAGAGTGATCTTCCCTACTTTCCCCAGGCTACATGAAAAGCATGGGCCTCAGCCCCAGGGACACACACAACTTGTCTTCTTGCTAGCTGGGTCCCAAGCTGCTCCCCTTCTGCAGCTCCCTTCCTCTCTAACTGGGCAGATTCTCCCTTTGTCCAGAGGAGAGACAGAGGTGCTGTGAGGAGGTATACGGCTACTCAGCAGCAAAGAGGGATCTAGAATTAGGGCTCGACCTCCCTCCTTCCAGAAGCTCTCTGTGACATGGTGCTACTAGTTCAAGATGTTTGCTGTCCCCTGGTGCCCTCTCCCGCTACCCCGTG